>JAGVVM010014417.1:0-18474 GCA_019149425.1 Psidium friedrichsthalianum
GGCCGAGGCTCAGCTTCGGAGGCTGAGTGGTTGGAGATGATTGATACTTTTGTTGCGGCGTGTGATAGCAAACGGCGTTATGATGGACGAGAGGCCGGCGCGTGAGCCGCCCGTTGCCCGGGAATGGGCTGCGTGTCTCGTTGCCCGCTGCCCGTTTGGTTCTGTCCTGTCTTCGCATTTTCGTCTTTTCTCCATTCCGCGGGATATTTTGCTGAGGGAAAGCACTGGCGCGTGTGTTCCACTCTCGCTGTCCTCGTTTTCGCGTGTCGTCGACTAGTAATGTCATTAGTGATTGGTGATTAGTAATCTTTGGGCTATGATTGCGTGATTAGTTAAGTAGTTGGTGTAATTACTGGCACACTGCAAAAAACACTTTTATGGTCTTTGACGGAAAACAGTAGTATCCTCGTCTTGTCTAATGTCCATAATTTAATACACAACTCGATTCAAAAGGCTGGGGCAAAACACTTAGGGTTAACATAACAGGAAACCCTACACAGATACATCTGTGATAAATTTATCTCAAATTATTTTTTGACCACAAAAATCTCAAATTAATACACTTTAAATAAATTTACCTAATATTAATTTTCGTTAAATTTAACGTCAATTGTTGAGTTTGATGACACGTAACAGTTCACTAATATACCAATTTAGAGTTTTTAACCTCTATTTTGTTACATGTGTATCAATTTAGGCTTTTCGTGGTATTGACCCAATTTAATGAAGGGTAAATTTGCTATAGGTATAATAGTTTCGGATTTTTTGTGATAAAAAATTAGTTTAAGATAAATTTATCACAGATGTATCAGTTTGGGGCTTTTGCTAGTAAAAAATAGTCTGGGGTAAATTTGTCACAGATATACTAGTTTGGGATTTTTTTGTGGTTAAAAAAATAATTATGATAAATTTATCACATCTGTACCTATTTGGGGGTTTTTCGCAATATTAATCCAAGCACTCATTAAGTATGAGCTAAATTTTTCAAAAGAAAAAAAAAACTCAAATTAAAGTTCAATCTCAATTCTATCCTAAGAATTGAGATTAGATTTAGAGTTGGGGGTTTTGATATTTCATTTGTGTCAAATGTACAATTCTTCTAGACAGTATGACCAGATTAACCATATACACAATAACTGGTATTGGCTCGCCGTGAGATCAGGGGGGAAAAACAGTAAAAGCTCAGGTGTGATCTAAGCTTTGAATTGAATCATGTATATATATTAACTAACAACTACCATAGCTAGTTAGGTGAACTCCCAACTGATAATTCTAGGAACCAGGCCGGGTGGATCGACTGGTCTCTCCTCTGGCTTCCCAACCCAACCGCCAACTCCACGGCCATGGCGATTTATATACATCGTCATGTGCCCATCGCGATCTAGAAATGCAAAAGCTCGAACCAATAGCAACATCAACAATGGGGTGATAGATATTAACAGAGCAAACTGGCTGCCATGCCTGACCTGCACGCATCCATTTCCTCTGGATGGGGCTCATCGAGACTGTAATTAGGCAGGAGCTCCACAACAGCTAACTGAGCATCGTTTGGACCATAGCCCAGCACTGATTTGCATACTGTAAGGGAATGTGAATGTTAGGAATCAATTCTGCTGGTGATTTCTCAGGCTGTTCACGTTTTTTGAACTTCGATTAGATTATTGGAGGCTCGGGTTAAATTTCGCCTGATCTAGAAGGCTCTAGATTAAGAAGTAGGTTCATCCTGAGGCCTGCATACCGAAGTGCTGATACAGGAAAGCAAACGAAGTGTTCTCGAAGCAGTATTCAAAGTATTTAGGTACCCCATCTTGAATTGGGTTCAAAACTGAGATGCTGGTAATGATTTTGACCATCTCATAGAAGCCGATTGCGCAGTCCAGAACGGCTATGTGAAGCGTTACTTGGCAAAGGGTTCAGGTCGTGACTCACTCTGTAGGAGCTGAATCCGTTCCTCCGCTGAACGTCGCAGCTCGCACTTGAAGATCTGCCGTATCCTGCCGACTTTTCTTCACCATATCTAATAGTCAACAAGGCAAAGCTTTACTACAAGTTTCCTCATTCAACCTTTTCGATAACAACAGCTGCATACTCACATCTTGATTAGCAATTCAGAACCATCCCAACTTTAAACTTTTCCGCTCCAACTGCTACTCATTCAGGCAGAAAAATTGTTATAGGGACAAATTTTTTGCTAATTTTAATCGGCCATATTTCAATCCTTTAAATGAATCTGACTGAATCAATGTAATCCTAGGTAGAAAACAGAAGTCTTCAAATGAGCATGCTCTGGATCAAGTCAAGCACGAAGTGAGACTTTGAGGTCCATAGCCCAGCCTTGGACTACTCCCTTTTCTGGGTCATCTCTTCGAATCAACCAACTTCACCCCAAAACAATCGGCAGAAAACCTGCAAATACTCAGCTAACAGCAGAAAGAGTTCATGTAGATGTAATATGGTATTCATTAACCGTCAGCTTACTCGAGGTTACAATTCAGGTCTCTGACTCTGATCACCGCATTGAGGAAGCCACGTTGGTTATTTATCACCCAGTTCAGTACAGTTTGCGTGGATCACTTCAGCTGCCACGGCCTCATTACAATCCGCTGGATGATCGCATAAAAACGTGAGCAAAGATGATCCATAGATCAAATGGATGCTGACGAGATTCTATGAGGAATGCACATTATTAAACCCAAACGAAAATTTCTGAACCCGTTTTATAGCTGTGGAGAGGTTAAGAGAGTTTGATTTACCAAAAGAACCATAGAAGAAAGCAGCATACCATCGCTTGTTGAAGCTAAGCATTTTCGTCTCAAGCTAAAGTGTAGCAGAAGACTATGTAAAAGAGTGATTCAAGATTATGGGAATGTTTCTATACTGATGAGACATTGGTCTTGTTTTAGGATAAGCAAAGAAGTCCTAGAGCTCAACAGAAAGTCCTCAGTGATCTTGTCAAAAGGAGATCGACGATTTGGACTTCTTCCTTGTCTTAGGCCATGATGTTGTTCAATCGAGTCTATGGTAATTTATTAGTATACATCAACTAACAGATTGTATTGAGTTACAGTCCAATACTACATAGCTGTGGTATCCAAAGACAGGTCTGGATCAGGATGTAGAATTTCATCTGAGCGAAATGAAATCTCGAAGCGAAGTGTTTCATATTGCACGGTCAAGGGAATATTAAAAGCAAGTATCAAATTGCAAGACCATAGGTTCCCACACTGGGGGAGTCAGGAAAAGAACCCGAAGTGAATGTCGTTCCAAATTAGGAATATGATCTTATTACAAACTGTGTCGCTCAAAATCGAACAGTTCAGTTTTTTGCCTTGACTACTATTGCCAATTTATTGGAACCATAAAGAAATGCCATAAGCATCAATCTTGTCAATGAAGCCGTTGATCTCACTGGCCATTGTTTATCTCTTTCAGATAATCCTCATTGTCCACCAAAACCTGCAAACGAAAACCACCCAATGCAGTTATATCAGCTGGATAAGAAATGGTTGTATCGACTAGCTAAGGCATATATGTCGAAAAGACAAGAAAAAAGCAGAGGAATTTCCATCAATTCTTTGTCCATATTCTTGCAACATGACTAGAAGCCTAGATATAATCAAGAGATCTCATTGAGGATGATTACAAACAACAACCTTATAGAGCACAACATAGCTTTTCTTCTCATTAAGAGGCTACACTAATGTTTCGCAGCCAACATCAGGCGAAACTTTAAGGGGAAGAAAAAGATCGGAGTGTGAGGACTCACGATTTTCCTGCCATCGGGGTCGAGGAATGAAGTAGTCTTGGTGTGGGTTATGGGATTCGGGCATGGCGGGCTAACGATCTTCCCTCCAAGTTCTTGTGTAACGAGTGCAACAGCATCAGCGCTTTTGTAGACATCATTGGTGCCTATCGTGGCCTATGAATTTCGACAGTCATACTAATTAGCGAATGGACAAAAGGTAGCCTTAACGAGCAGACTAGGTGTATAGGCGAAAATTTGTCTTGCTTACATGAACGTACGTGTTGCCTGCGGTGTATTCTGTGACGTTGTAGTTGTACTTGAGCTCAATGTAAACTGTCTGAGTTCGATCTGTTCCATACCCACCATGGCTATTGTATACTGCAAAATTAATCATATAGTTAGATGGGGCGTTATGTCACGATTTCTTTTTGTTCTGCTTATTTTGAGTTACGGTTCACCTGATCTTGGGGCTGTCGTACTTCAAGAGTAAGTTCATGCCAGCGCCTGCGTGTGCGGCACAATAAGGAAAAAGAATGGATAACATGATATCACTTACATGGAATAAGAGATCACGTTTAGAGCTGTTTTGCTGTTCTAGATGAGAGTAAAAGAAGAATGTTCTTATCAGGAACACAAAACCGGGAAATCAAAAGGTTGGAAGTCTAATCTTACCTTCTCGTAGAAACTGATGGACCGATTCAGGTCGGTCACATGAAGCTCCAAATGGTTGAGTGGTTGAGGAGTCGGCCCTTGCTGGAGGAGCTCGAAGCTATAGCCGTTCGGATCCTGCACAAAAGCATAGACTTGCGATCCCCCTTGTTTGTCCCGGTTCTCTCGTCACGACCCCGCCTAATTTTCGGACTTTCTCCACAATTGGATATATCTGAACGCCACAACTTAGAACTGTTAGAATTTCGAACGTGTTTTCTTATAACAGGCAGTTCACGACGACGGCAACCGAAAAACTCACATCTTGAGCCGCAATTCCAAAGTGCGCCCATGCTGTCCCAACCTCGTATTTCTCAACTCCGTGGACTGTCGATTAAGAAGTCGAACGTGTTAAACGTCATCAAAGTTGATGCCAAAATTTTCCCTATGAAAATTCGACTTATCATCGAGTAGGAACTAGATGAGGCAAATGTTCAGTGAGCATACTATATAACAGCTCCAGTACAAAGTGAGACTCCTGAGGTCCAAAACCAACTATGGCCCTGGTGTACTTCTTCTCAGGGTAGTCTTTTGGCTCAACAACTGCATCCCAAAACACTCTTTATAAAACCTGGAAAAAAAGGGAGTCAACTTGATCATCATAGCTGGAAATGCACAGTTAATGTCCCTATTAGCTGTGAAGATAGTACGCGATATCGGCATTAGCTTACTCGATGGTGCGATTCAGATGACCGACTCTAATAACGGCATTGAGGAAGCGGTGGGTATCGTTTTTACCCATTCCAGGTTATTGTCCCTAGTGACATTCTCCGTTGCCGCCATGCTCGAACCCACCTGATCGACATGACAGTTATTGAGACCGAGATAAGCAACTATACTCAAAAAACTGAGAATTCGAACTTGGACCCAATTGACATGGCGATGCATAAACATGCGCTTATGATATCCATCGAACTAATCACAGCTGAAAAGGGCATAAGGAGTAAGATTAGAGCATACAACAAGACATACTTTGCATGATTTCGATATATAAAATTGCAGCGCTACTGCCTACCACACTGCTGTGCCGAAGAAGTCTTCTCACCTTGCTAGGAATCGGCAAACTCTCAACGACATCATCAATTGATTAAATCTCGATCTAACCATGGACAAGCAAAATGGAAAATGAAGTGGAGAAGAAACAGAGAGAGCTTACCAGGAAGACAGACAGGAGGAGAAGAGGAAAGAACTATGGCGTGGGCTTGGTCATTCCATTAATATGAAGTTACACCTTCCCAAAGATAAGGATTGACTGTTGTGTGTCCAATTACGAATAAATCGCGATCTACCATCTATAGTCAAAGCACTTTGTCATCATACTTGATATATGTCAACATCTTCAGAAAAGAAAATTACTATGGCAAACGTAGTCTTGATATGGCAAATAGGATTAGGAAATTTCTGGCCAATGACCCGACAGATTAATGCACTCTGAAGAATAATACTGGAGTCAACAGTCAAAGATTAGACAGATGCAAAATTCTTAGTAATGTTCATATACCAAGGCAAGAAAAAACTTTTAACATTGTATTGACTTTTCGTGATTCGTGATGATTTGTAAACATAGATTAGGCGCGTGTATGATACGAGGCTTTCATTTTTTACACCTTTAAGTGCAAGTGATTTCATATTGAATCTACTAATTTCATGAAATTTCAGTATTCGAGGTCAACTTTTCCGTCCCAACAATTATACTAATCAAGTAAATTGATGAAGATTTCACGACATTTTTTTTTCTAACTAGTGAAAATTTAATGCAGGTGTCGCTGACCTTACGACACAAAAACGTGGTGGAGATGGCCGTTCAATGACAACGGATGTTCTATCTGGAGAATTTTACTGGGGGGGTTCAAGCCATCTTCTAGAGTTCTGACGTGGTCATTCATCTTTGATTAAAAATCGTGGTTCCTTCACTGTATGCGGCTATTTTACTTATGAAACAAGAAGAACATGATGTCTGCGTGAGCGTCAAATGTTGTCGGCACCTCAACTTTGACTTTCAATTTGGCCTTATCGTCAAAGATCTGGACTTCGTCCAAATCTGGGAGGGAAGGGGGAGAGATTTGATTGATACACATCCTGTCGCTTCAGGAACAAAAAAAAAAAAAAAATCTACGATTCGAAAATATTTTTGTCATTATCCATAATCATCGAGGAGTAGGAAAGCACAGGTGGGGAGTAGGATCCCGTACTTTTCTGTCGATGAAAAGTATGAACCACACACTAACATACGTAATATTGAATACATGACTAATGTATTATGGACACTGGAAAGCTGAAAATTGAGGTGTGGGTCGTGAGCAAAAACCCATAACTTAGTCACTAAAAAAGTTAACCATTAAGGTGTCTTCGATGATTGACGTAGGACTTACATCCCATGTCATACATGCTCAACATTTGGAATTGGATCACCATAGCCAAGTTTCTCGATGCTACATATAGCCAAGTTGTTGTGTTCCTCCTCGTAAAATCAGTTCTTGTAATGGGGACCATTTATCCCTTCATTTCCTCATCTGTGACCTCAAGGCTGTATTCATTCTACTTTTGAGATGAATGTCAAAGCCTGTGTTGACAAAATTCAAAGCTTCCTAGAGGATTACTGGGCCTACGTTTCAAGATCATTTGGGTCTGACCAAAAATCTTCAAAAACCCGTTTAAAGTAACCGATGGAGGAACACTTTGCCTAATACAAGGAACATGTACAGAAATTGGGTGGGTTCCCACTTGAAAAATCTTCAAAGCTTTGACATGGGAGAATCGATTGCAATGCAGATTAAAAACCACAATGAGCAGACCCCGATAATCACAATGGGAATTGGCTGACCCTTGAACGATCATGAAGCTGTGTTGTCTTCTTCTTCTTCTTCTTCTTCTTCTTCTTCTTCCAGTGTGTGAATTCTTCAGCTACTGATATCCCTTCTAAGTTTGAATTTCCCCATGTCGGTACAAACCCATCCCTTCTAAAAGATTTGCACTGTTTTGGCTCGATAATGACTGAATCGTGAACTGACATTGTGAAGTTGGACATGACTGATGGTTGCGCGAACACCCAAAGAAGAGGACACAGAGAATCGCAGATAGTGGCTGTATCGGCTAGTGACCCCCTTCCACACCCTTCATGGATATTTGTCGAAGAACTTTTAGAAGCACTCGTTTTGGTTGCACAAGCCTTCATGATCAGAGTCATACATGACCCCCCACAACCCACAAATCTTCCATTGTTCATGTTCCCACCATCGGCGGCCCTCTCTAGTTGCATCTACTCGTATTGAGTAATTACTTGACTTGTTAGACTTACCTAATTTCCATGAATCGGCACGCGAGCGGAAGCGCTTAGATACAAAATATGAACTGGAGCCAATCATTTGGGGTTCAGATTTTGGAGTAGTCAACTTAAGTGCCACCATCATAATCGGTAGATTTTCCATGCATTGTCATAGCTATGGAGGGATATAAAAGGCAGGCGACTCAAAATTGCAGACTTAATTAGCTTTTGTCTAGGTCAAAAAAATGTTAGGACTGATGGAGGAGTATTGAGGTTGGTAAGTGTGGAAGCAAAAGCAATGGTGGTGCAAGCACAAGACAATGAAAAGGGTTAGATTTACCACGTTAGCATCCACAAAAGTGCGCAACAAATGATGTTTCTTAAAATTCAGAGGAACAAATGTGGCAGAAAACCAAATAAAGACGAACAAGGTGACAATGACTCCACACGGAACTTCGGATTACAGCTTGTCAAAACATGTCACTTCCATGAAATGTGAAGTGTGAAAGCAACATACTTTCTTATCAGTGAAATCAAAACACTCAGCTCTCTTTTTGCCCACTCTGGGCTAGACAAGTCAATATATGTCTGCTGAACTTTGATCCATAAGCCTGCTTATGGATCAAAGTTCAGCAGACATATATTGACTTGTCTAGCCCAGAGTGGGCAAAAAGAGAGCTGAGTGTTTTGATTTCACTGATAAGAAAGTATGTTGCTTTCACACTTCACATTTCATGGAAGTGACATGTTTTGACAAGCTGTAATCCGAAGTTCCGTGTGGAGTCATTGTCACCTTGTTCGTCTTTATTTGGTTTTCTGCCACATTTGTTCCTCTGAATTTTAAGAAACATCATTTGTTGCGCACTTTTGTGGATGCTAACGTGGTAAAATCTAACCCTTTTCATTGTCTTGTGCTTGCACCACCATTGCTTTGCTTCCACACTTACCAACCTCAATACTCCTCCATCAGTCCTAACATTTTTTGACCTAGACAAAAGCTAATTAAGTCTGCAATTTGAGTCGCCTGCCTTTTATATCCCTCCATAGCTATGACAATGCATGGAAAATCTACCGATTATGATGGTGGCACTTAAGTTGACTACTCCAAAATCTGAAACCCCAAATGATTGGCTCCAGTTCATATTTTGTATCTAAGCGCTTCCGCTCGCGTGCCGATTCATGGAAATTAGGTAAGTCTAACAAGTCAAGTAATTACTCAATACGAGTAGATGCAACTAGAGAGGGCCGCCGATGGTGGGAACATGAACAATGGAAGATTTGTGGGTTGTGGGGGGTCATGTATGACTCTGATCATGAAGGCTTGTGCAACCCAAAACGAGTGCTTCTAAAAGTTCTTCGACAAATATCCATGAAGGGTGTGGAAGGGGGTCACTAGCCGATACAGCCACTATCTGCGATTCTCTGTGTCCTCTTCTTTGGGTGTTCGCGCAACCATCAGTCATGTCCAACTTCACAATGTCAGTTCAACGATTCAGTCATTATCGAGCCAAAACAGTGCAAATCTTTTAGAAGGGATGGGTTTGTACCGACATGGGGAAATTCAAACTTAGAAGGGATATCAGTAGCTGAAGAATTCACACACTGGAAGAAGAAGAAGAAGAAGAAGAAGAAGAAGAAGACAACACAGCTTCATGATCGTTCAAGGGTCAGCCAATTCCCATTGTGATTATCGGGGTCTGCTCATTGTGGTTTTTAATCTGCATTGCAATCGATTCTCCCATGTCAAAGCTTTGAAGATTTTTCAAGTGGGAACCCACCCAATTTCTGTACATGTTCCTTGTATTAGGCAAAGTGTTCCTCCATCGGTTACTTTAAACGGGTTTTTGAAGATTTTTGGTCAGACCCAAATGATCTTGAAAACGTAGGCCCAGTAATCCTCTAGGAAGCTTTGAATTTTGTCAACACAGGCTTTGACATTCATCTCAAAAGTAGAATGAATACAGCCTTGAGGTCACAGATGAGGAAATGAAGGGATAAATGGTCCCCATTACAAGAACTGATTTTACGAGGAGGAACACAACAACTTGGCTATATGTAGCATCGAGAAACATTGGCTATGGTGATCCAATTCCAAATGTTGAGCATGTATGACATGGGATGTAAGTCCTACGTCAATCATCGAAGACACCTTAATGGTTAACTTTTTTAGTGACTAAGTTATGGGTTTTTGCTCACGACCCACACCTCAATTTTCAGCTTTCCAGTGTCCATAATACATTAGTCATGTATTCAATATTACGTATGTTAGTGTGTGGTTCATACTTTTCATCGACAGAAAAGTACGGGATCCTACTCCCCACCTGTGCTTTCCTACTCCTCGATGATTATGGATAATGACAAAAATATTTTCGAATCGTAGATTTTTTTTTTTTTTTGGTTCCTGAAGCGACAGGATGTGTATCAATCAAATCTCTCCCCCTTCCCTCCCAGATTTGGACGAAGTCCAGATCTTTGACGATAAGGCCAAATTGAAAGTCAAAGTTGAGGTGCCGACAACATTTGACGCTCAACGCAGACATCATGTTCTTCTTGTTTCATAAGTAAAATAGCCGCATACAGTGAAGGAACCACGATTTTAATCAAAGATGAATGACCACGTCAGAACTCTAGAAGATGGCTTGAACCCCCCCAGTAAAATTCTCCAGATAGAACATCCGTTGTCATGAACGGCCATCTCCACCACGTTTTTGTGTCGTAAGGTCAGCGACACCTGCATTAAATTTTCACTAGTTAGAAAAAAAAATGTCGTGAAATCTTCATCAATTTACTTGATTAGTATAATTGTTGGGACGGAAAAGTTGACCTCGAATACTGAAATTTCATGAAATTAGTAGATTCAAATATGAAATCACTTGCACTTAAAGGTGTAAAAAATGAAAGCCTCGTATCATACACGCGCCTAATCTATGTTTACAAATCATCACGAAATCACGAAAAGTCAATACAATGTTAAAAGTTTTTTCTTGCCTTGGTATATGAACATACTAAGAATTTGCATCTGTCTAATCTTTGACTGTTGACTCCAGTATTATTCTTCAGAGTGCATTAATCTGTCGGGTCATTGGCCAGAAATTTCCTAATCCTATTTGCCATATCAAGACTACGTTGCCATAGTAATTTTCTTTTCTGAAGATGTTGACATATATCAAGTATGATGACAAAGTGCTTTGACTATAGATGGTAGATCGCGATTTATTCGTAATTGGACACACAACAGTCAATCCTTATCTTTGGGAAGGTGTAACTTCATATTAATGGAAATGACCAAGCCCACGCCATAGTTCTTTCCTCTTCTCCTCCTGTCTGTCTTCCTGGTAAGCTCTCTCTGTTTCTTCTCCACTTCATTTTCCATTTTGCTTGTCCATGGTTAGATCGAGATTAATCAATTGATGATGTCGTTGAGAGTTTTGCCGATTCCTAGCAAGGTGAGAAGAACTTCTTCGGCACAGCAGTGTGGTAGGCAGTAGCGCTGCAATTTTATATATCGAAATCATGCAAAGTATGTCTTGTTGTATGCTCTAATCTTACTCCTTATGCCCTTTTCAGCTGTGATTAGTTCGATGGATATCATAAGCGCATGTTTATGCATCGCCATGTCAATTGGGTCCAAGTTCGAATTCTCAGTTTTGAGTATAGTTGCTTATCTCGGTCTCAATAACTGTCATGTCGATCAGGTGGGTTCGAGCATGGCGGCAACGGAGAATGTCACTAGGGACAATAACCTGGAATGGGTAAAAAACGATACCCACCGCTTCCTCAATGCCGTTATTAGAGTCGGTCATCTGAATCGCACCATCGAGTAAGCTAATGCCGATATCGCGTACTATCTTCACAGCTAATAGGGACATTAACTGTGCATTTCCAGCTATGATGATCAAGTTGACTCCCTTTTTTTCCAGGTTTTATAAAGAGTGTTTTGGGATGCAGTTGTTGAGCCAAAAAGACTACCCTGAGAAGAAGTACACCAGGGCCATAGTTGGTTTGGACCTCAGGAGTCTCACTTTGTACTGGAGCTGTATATAGTATGCTCACTGAACATTTGCCTCATCTAGTCCTACTCGATGATAAGTCGAATTTTCATAGGGAAAATTTTGGCATCAACTTTGATGACGTTTAACACGTTCGACTTCTTAATCGACAGTCCACGGAGTTGAGAAATACGAGGTTGGGACAGCATGGGCGCACTTTGGAATTGCGGCTCAAGATGTGAGTTTTTCGGTTGCCGTCGTCGTGAACTGCCTGTTATAAGAAAACACGTTCGAAATTCTAACAGTTCTAAGTTGTGGCGTTCAGATATATCCAATTGTGGAGAAAGTCCGAAAATTAGGCGGGGTCGTGACGAGAGAACCGGGACAAACAAAGGGGGATCGCAAGTCTATGCTTTTGTGCAGGATCCGAACGGCTATAGCTTCGAGCTCCTCCAGCAAGGGCCGACTCCTCAACCACTCAACCATTTGGAGCTTCATGTGACCGACCTGAATCGGTCCATCAGTTTCTACGAGAAGGTAAGATTAGACTTCCAACCTTTGATTTCCCGGTTTTGTGTTCCTGATAAGAACATTCTTCTTTTACTCTCATCTAGAACAGCAAAAAACAGCTCTAAACGTGATCTCTTATTCCATGTAAGTGATATCATGTTATCCATTCTTTTCCTTATTGTGCCGCACACGCAGGCGCTGGGCATGAACTTACTCTTGAAGTACGACAGCCCCCAAGATCAGGTGAACCGTAACTCAAAATAAGCAGAACAAAAAGAAATCGTGACATAACGCCCCATCTAACTATATGATTAATTTTGCAGTATACAATAGCCATGGTGGGTTATGGAACAGATCGAACTCAGACAGTTTACATTGAGCTCAAGTACAACTACAACGTCACAGAATACACCGCAGGCAACACGTACGTTCATGTAAGCAAGACAAATTTTCGCCTATACACCTAGTCTGCTCGTTAAGGCTACCTTTTGTCCATTCGCTAATTAGTATGACTGTCGAAATTCATAGGCCACGATAGGCACCAATGATGTCTACAAAAGCGCTGATGCTGTTGCACTCGTTACACAAGAACTTGGAGGGAAGATCGTTAGCCCGCCAGGCCCGAATCCCATAACCCACACCAAGACTACTTCATTCTCGACCCCGATGGCAGGAAAATCGTGAGTCCTCACACTCCGATCTTTTTCTCCCCTTAAAGTTTCGCCTGATGTTGGCTGCGAAACATTAGTGTAGCCTCTTAATGAGAAGAAAAGCTATGTTGTGCTCTATAAGGTTGTTGTTTGGTAATCATCCTCAATGAGATCTCTTGATTATATCTAGGCTTCTAGTCATGTTGCAAGAATAATGGACAAAGAATTGATGGAAATTCCTCTGCTTTTTCTTGTCTTTTCGACATATATGCCTTAGCTAGTCGATACAACCATTTCTTATCCAGCTGATATAACTGCATTGGGTGGTTTTCGTTTGCAGGTTTTGGTGGACAATGAGGATTATCTGAAAGAGATAAAGAACAATGGCCAGTGAGATCAACGGCTTCATTGACAAAGATTGATGCTTATGGCATTTCTTTAT
The DNA here is from genome assembly GCA_019149425.1 of Psidium friedrichsthalianum. Classification (NCBI taxonomy): domain Eukaryota; kingdom Viridiplantae; phylum Streptophyta; class Magnoliopsida; order Myrtales; family Myrtaceae; genus Psidium; species Psidium friedrichsthalianum. Next base: position 13,310 of record JAGVVM010014417.1, read on the forward strand.
GGTTCCAATAAATTGGCAATAGTAGTCAAGGCAAAAAAACTGAACTGTTCGATTTTGAGCGACACAGTTTGTAATAAGATCATATTCCTAATTTGGAACGACATTCACTTCGGGTTCTTTTCCTTCCTGACTCCCCCAGTGTGGGAACCTATGGTCTTGCAATTTGATACTTGCTTTTAATATTCCCTTGACCGTGCAATATGAAAACACTTCGCTTCGAGATTTCATTTCGCTCAGATGAAATTCTACATCCTGATCCATGACCTGTCTTTGGATACCACAGCTATGTAGTATGTGGACTGTAACTCATACAATCTTTTAGTTGATGTATACTAATAAATTACCATAGACTCGATTGAACAACATCATGGCCTAAGACAAGGAAGAAGTCCAAATCATCGATCTCCTTTTTGACAAGATACTGAGGACTTTCTTGTTGAGCTCTAGGACTTCTTTGCTTATCCTAAAACAAGACCAATGTCTCATTGTATAGAAACATTCCCATAATCTTGAATCACTCTTTTACCATAGTCTTCTGCTACACTTTAAGCTTGAGACGAAAATGCTTAAGCTTAACAAGCGGATGTATGCTGCTTTCTTCTATGGTTCTTTCTGGTAAATCAAACTCTCTTAACCTCCTCCACAGCTATAAAACAGGGTTCAAAATTTTCGTTTGGGTTTAATAATGTGCATCCTCATAGAATCTCGTCAAGCATCCAATTTGATCTATGGATCATCTTTGCTCACGTTTTTATGCGATCATCCAGCGGATTGTAATGAGGGCCGTGGCAGCTGAAGTGATCCACGCAAACTGTACTGAACTGGGTGATAAATAACCACCTGGCTTCCTCAATGCGGTGATCAGAGTCAGAGACCTGATTTGTAACCTCGAGTAAGCTGACGGTAATGAAGACTATTACATCTACATGAATTCTTTCTGACGTTAGCTATGTGATTCGCAGTTTTCTGCCAATTGTTTTGGGTGAAGTTGGTTGATTCGAAGAGATGCCCAGAAAGGGAGTAGTCCAAGGCTGGGCTATGGACGTTAGCTATGTGATTCGCAGGTTTTCTGCCGATTGTTTGGGGTGAAGTTGGTTGATTCGAAGAGATGACCAAAAAGGGAGTAGTCCAAGGCTGGGCTATGGACCTCAAGAGTCTCACTTCGTGCTTGACTTGATCCAGAGCATGCTCATTTGAAGACTTCTGTTTTCTACCTAGGATTACATTGATTCAGTCAGATTCATTTAAAGGATTGAAATATGGTCCGATTAAAATTAGCAAAAAATTTGTCCCTATAACAATTTTTTCTGCCTGGAATGAGTAGCAGTTGGAGCGGAAAAGTTTAAAGTTGGGATGTTCTGAATTGCTAATCAAGATGTGAGTATGCAGCTGTTGTTATCGAAAAGGTTGAATGAGGAAACTTGTAGTAAAAGCTTTGCCTTGTTGACTATTAGATATGGTGAAGAAAGGCGCAGGATACGGCAGGATCTTCAAGTGCGAGCTGGAGACGTTCAGCGGAGGAACGGATTCAAGCTCCTACAGAGTGAGTCACACCTGAAACCACTTTGCCAAGTACGCTTCACATAGCCGTTCTGGACTGCGCAATCGGCTTCTATGAGATGGTCAAAATTCATTACCAGCATCTCAGTTTATCAACCCAATTCAAGATGGGGTACCTAAATACTTTGAATTACTGCTTCGAGAACACTTCGTTGCTTTTCCTGTATCAGCACTTCGGTATGCAGGCCTCAGGATGAACCTACTTCTTAAATCCTAGAGCCTTCTAGATCAGGCGAAATTTAACCCGAGCCTCCAATAATCTAATCGAAGTTCAAAAAACGTGAACAGCCTGAGAAATCACCAGCAGAATTGATTCCTAACATTCACATTCCCTTACAGTATGCAAATCAGTGCTGGGCTATGGTCCAAACGATGCTCAGTCTAGCTGTTGTGGAGCTCCTGCCTAATTACAGTCTCGATGAGCCCATCCCCAGAGGAAATGGATGCGTGCAGGTCAGGCGTGGCAGCCAGTTTGCTCTGTAATATCTATCACCCCCATTGTTGATGTAGCTAAGTGGTTCGAGCTTTTGCATTTCTAGATCGCGATGGGCACTTGAGGATGTATATAAACGCCCTGCCGTGGAGTTGGCGGTTTGGGTTGGGAAGCCAGAGGAGAGAACAGTCATCCGCCCGGCCTGGTTCCCCTAATTACAGTGATGAGCCGCCTCGTTCCAGGATCAGATGGGACGGGAGGCTTTGAGTCCTCTGAAAGATGCATGCCACTTTTGATTCGTTCGACATCAACTTCAGATCAATGCAGGCAGCTTTTGAAATCCTTGCATGGCCGTTTTTGGCGAGTACAGCGGAGGAAGCTCAGGTAGGATCTAGAGCGATCCATAACCGATGCATGGTTAGTGAGTATCAGTTGGGAGTTCACCTAACCTAGCTAATGGTAGTTGTTAGTTAATATATATACATGATTCAATTCAAAGCTTAGATCACACCTGAGCTTTTACTGTTTTTCCCCCTGATCTCACGGCGAGCCAATACCAGTTATTGTGTATATGGTTAATCTGGTCATACTGTCTAGAAGAATTGTACATTTGACACAAATGAAATATCAAAACCCCAACTCTAAATCTAATCTCAATTCTCTAATGGATAGAATTGAGATTGAACTTTAATTTGAGTTTTTTTTTTCTTTTGAAAAATTTAGCTCATACTTAATGAGTGCTTGGATTAATATTGCGAAAAACCCCAAATAGGTACAGATGTGATAAATTTATCATAAATTATTTTTTTAACCACAAAAAATCCCAAACTAGTATATCTGTGACAAATTTACCCCAGACTATTTTTTACTAGCAAAAGCCCCAAACTGATACATCTGTGATAAATTTATCTTAAACTAATTTTTTATCACAAAAAATCCGAAACTATTATACCTATAGCAAATTTACCCTTCATTAAATTGGGTCAATACCACGAAAAAGCCTAAATTGATACACATGTAACAAAATAGAGGTTAAAAACTCTAAATTGGTATATTAGTGAACTGTTACGTGTCATCAAACTCAACAATTTGACGTTAAATTTAACGAAAATTAATATTAGGTAAATTTATTTAAAGTGTATTAATTTGAGATTTTTGTGGTCAAAAAATAATTTGAGATAAATTTATCACAGATGTATCTGTGTAGGGTTTCCTGTTATGTTAACCCTAAGTGTTTTGGCCCCAGCCTTTTGAATCGAGTTGGTATTAAATTAAATTATGATGGACATTAGACAAGACGAGGATACTACTGTTTTCCGTCAAAGACCATAAAAGTGTTTTTTGCAGTGTGCCAGTAATTACACCAACTACTTAACTAATCACGCAATCATAGCCCAAAGATTACTAATCACCAATCACTAATGACATTACTAGTCGACGACACGCGAAAACGAAGGACAGCGAGAGTGGAACACACGCGCCAGTGCTTTCCTCAGCAAAATATCCCGCGGAATGGAGAAAAGACGAAAATGCGAAGACAGGACAGAACCAAACGGGCAGCGGGCAACGGGCGGCTCACGCGCCGGCCTCTCGTCCATCATAACGCCGTTTGCTATCACACGCCGCAACAAAAAGTATCAATCATTCTCCAACCACTCAGCCTCCGAAGCTGAGCCTCGGCGTCCCAAATTTCTAGGCTCGGGTCACTAGTCAATGAGCCCGCCACTCGGAGAAGTCCAAAGCTCAACCATCGCGCATTACAGTCCAACCGAAAAAAGAAAAGCAAAAAAGTGAGAGGCAGGTAGAGAAAAAGGAGACTCTGTTTCTGGAGAGAGAAGCTAGAGAGAGAGAGAGATTGAGGTTTTAGAGAGGGAAAGTTGGACTCAGGGTTTTAGCCACGGCAGGCATGGGGCAGATCGTGAAGCGGAAGAAGGGGAGGCCTCGGAAGTCGGATCTGGCGAGGAAGCCGCCTCACGCGCCTGCTCCGGAGCCGGAGCCGGAATCCAGCGTCCGGCGGAGCGTCCGCCGCAGGAGCGCGAGGTTCGACTTCATCGACTACGACGATTTCATCCACGATGGCCTCGTCCCAGACGAGGAGGAGGAGGAGGAGAAATGAAGAGGGAGAAGAAGACGAAGCTCGTGGTGAAGCTGAACCAGAGGGCACGTGGGGGCCGCGCGTCGGGATCCGAGGATGACGAGAGCGAGGGGAGGAGGGTGGTGAAGAAGAGGAGGATCAACGGAGGCGATGAGGACGAGGACGAGGACGAGGATCGCGGCGGTTATGATGAGGAGGTATGAACTGGATCGGATCGGTCGGAATTGAATGAAGGAGAGTGGGGTTTGCTTAGGTCTTAGCTCAGCTGACGATTGACGCTCAGATTTCTTGTCTTATTGGTCCAGACTTCTGTGATGCTCACTCTGTGTCGGAGCACATACACACACTCTCTCTCTCTAAAATGTCTCTCCGACAGAGAGAGAGTAACGGCAATGTCAACTGTCAAAAACTAACTCACAAAAAGAATCTGATCACGCTCACGAGTCCCACCACTCTCTCTCTCTCTCTCTCTCTCTGGATCAGTACACTATACTCAAGGTAGGCACGCCTAAGGGTATTGCTTTGGTTTCACTACGGCACACAGCATCTATCACATAACACATAATTATACAATCGATTTGGGGAAAAATAATACATCATCCAACAGTGTGGTGTTATATAATAAAATGCTGTGATGATACTTATCATTCATTTTTGTGGCAAACATCAAATGTGTGAAGACAACAAACAGCTAATTGGGAGGCTATGGGGGGCGGGGGGGGTTATTGCATCCCGATCTCAGGCAGAAGTGAGTCGCTAGAATTTCTATGCTTTGCTCTGAGCGCCAATGGGCGGGGGGGGGCGATGGGGGTGGGGGGGGGGGGGGGACACGAAGTGGGCAGAGAACTCGATGTTGAATCAGAAGTAATATATTATTCGACGCGGTGTAAGTAGCAGGGGGGGGGAACTAGAGAGTGATCTATGTAAGGGGGCGGGGGGGGGGGGGGCGGAGGGGAGAGATAGAGAAGGGGGGGGCCTCGGTTGTGGGGAGGGGGGTTGAGGGGGAAGGGGGGGGGGGGACCGGGAAGTCGGTACTACAGGAAAGGGGAGAGAGAGGAAGGAGGGGGGGGGGCAAAA
>JAGVVM010014419.1:0-18782 GCA_019149425.1 Psidium friedrichsthalianum
CAAAGGGGCCGGTGCTAACCAAAGCAGACGCGAACGACGTAGTTTTTTGGGTGTTTTTTTTTGAATTTTGAAATTTCAGATTTTTTATTAGTATTATTTTTGGAGTTTCCGGCCCATTTCCTAATCTAAAGGGCTAATGAAAATGCCACGTGGCTAACCCACGTTTCCCATGCGATCAAGCTGTGAATCTAACGGACCAAATCGGAAAGGCGTTGCTATTCTCGACCGTCCCAGATGAAAATCTATTTTTTTACTCCCAAAAAAAACGATTTTTATTACGAAAATGATTTTTTTTTTTATATTTTGATTATACCAGGAATTGACACGTGTTCGGTCAACTATCTACTCACTCACGCACGGTCATTACACCAATCTGATTGCTATCTTTTTTTTCTTTCTTTTTCTTTTCCTTTATTTTTTTTTCTACTCACGGTCAGCGCCACACTTGCTTTTGACCGCCAACGTACTCAATGAAGGACGACCGTCGTAACTTTCGATCCTCCTGGCGAGTCCGCCGGAGGCTCCACGTCCGCGTATACAACCACCCCCCTACATTCGTCAAAATGCCTATTCTTGCAACCCAAACAAACGAATCCTTCCATCATAGTGACATGAAAATAGGTGGAAGCTAGGAGCTCATTCGGGCCTACAAGGAACTCTAACCAGAACCGCCGAACCATCCTCCAACGCAAAAATCAAACCCTATCGATCTTCAAGCAATCTAATCGAAATGAACTAGCAAGGAGGATCACAATGGACCAAAGAAACTTACCTGATCGTTGGCGTAGCCCACGACGTCGCGAAATGGCTTCGCGATATCAACCCAGGTTCGGACGTTTGGAAGTCGACTCGAGAAGATTTATGCGATGAAAATGAAAGCGGGATATACGCGAGGTCAGGGCGACACGAGGAGTAATACCAAACAAGAATCATGCGAAACGAGTATCTAAATCAAATTCCGCCATGGAAGCTCGAGCTTGAAGATGTTAATGGCGATTACCTGGTTCAATGATGAAATGACGTGCGATCGAGCTCAAGAGCTTCCTTGAGATGATACGAAGCTTCCTGGACGATCGGCAAGGCTTGGAGTAGTCTCTAACGCGACGACCGAACTCTAAGAAGCTTCTCGGCCGAACTCCTCCCACGGCCGCCCGTGAGCTTCGAAAACCTCCCTCTCTCTCTCTTTCTCTCTCCGTTTTTGTTCTCCCCCCTTCAGTTCTGTTAGGATCCCTTTTTTATATCAGAATGGAGCTCTCCCCCTCTTGATTCTGTTAGAGCTTGAGAAAATCAGCTAGCCCCCCTCTGCACGTAAGCTGCAAGTTTTTTCAAAACCAGTCAACAACTCCTTTGCCGCGAAAATGTGTGGGTAGTTGCTCGAGGCTTGTTCATGAGTTGGGTCTTAAAGAATCGAGCTTTATTTGGCTCAATTGCATTTTCTCCCTTTCATTGCTCACTGGGCGCTGCAAGCAGAGTCTATTATGTGAGTTCAAAAAAGGAAAACTGGTGGACTTCTGTCCCATCGTCCAGAATGTGAAGGCCTGGAGCATTGTTTTTTTTATTCTTATTTTTTTACTTTTGTCCTTTTTTTCTTCTATTTTTTTATTGTACTTTTGTTATGCTTGCTCACTGTGCTGTTCCAATGAATATGATTCTGTGGGTTTTGGTTGATTAAGTCAATGGTTGACCCTGGTCAAATAGTTGACTTGGTCAACCTTATTATTATTTTTTTTAATTTTCTTCTATTTCAACACCAATTTGACCCTTTTTGTAATTTTAAGCTCAAAATTGAAGGCAATTGGACCAAATTGTAATATGAGGCATTAGAGGACGTGTGTCACGACTCGAAAAAAAGTAGAATGGAAAATTACGAGCTAAAATGAAATTTCTAGAAATTATTTAAATAATTAGAAATGAAATTAATAAAGAAACCCTAATTACAGATAAATTTTTCAAAATTTATTCAACAAAATGAAGGGAAAATTAAATAAAAAATATTTTAATATTTTTTTGTTAATTTTCTGGCCTAAAATACCATTTTTTAATTAATTTTTTGGTATTTTTCTAATTTCTGAAAAATATTAAAATGCCAAAAATAGGAAATTATTTTTTGTTCAAAATTTGTTCCCTAGGCTTGGCTAAGGCTTCCAAAGTGGATTTTTCAATTTTCTCACTTTTTATTGATTTTTTATGAATTTTGAAAATAATGAAATGCAGAAAAAATACAAAAAATAAGGAAAATTATTTTTGCCCAAAATTGGTTCCCTAGGCCAAACCAAGGTCCCCAAAGTTGATTTTTCAATTTTATGAATTTTTATGGATTTTCTAAAAATTTTTGAAATAAAATTGGCCAAAATTAAGTGTCAACAATGTGACGTCACTTTTTTTAAAAATATTTCTATCTCCTACGTAATTATGACGTGGCCAAAAATGATGTCGTTTTGATTAAAATCTGATTTTTACACAAAAATTATTTTAAATGATTAAAAATTAGGCAAAATCAATTTTTTTTTAAAAAAATTGAGAGTTTAGCTATGGCGGGGTGCCGACGGTCGGTAGCCGACCCTTGTAGCTTGGATCCAACTCTCGTTTTTTCTTTTTTATTTTGATTATTTTTAATTAATTTAAATAAAAATTGCATAAAACTCAGATGTGGACTAAAAGGATTTTTAAATTTAAAATTTTATTAAGTGAAATAAAAAGTTCCGTCATCACACTTAGGAAATAAAAGATAAAAAAAAACTACGTAACATTTTTCGTCAATTAAGTTGGACGGAATTGATGAAATGAATTAATTATACAATTTGACAAGTTTTTTTTATCTTTAATTGCACTTTTTACAAATTTTAAAACTAATTGTACTTTTCATGATAAGTTTTAGAATTTGTAGTACACATTAGGGATGAGCAAGACAGAATGACCGAATTAGGGACTGATTGGTTCGATTTGGTTCTCGGTTCTATAAATTGGAATCGGTGATTTTCTCAGTCTGATTCTAAGGGACAACCGGACCGTCTGGATCAATTATTATTTGTTTTTTTTTTCTTATACGTACCTAATAATCTTCAGTTTTTTTTTAATTTCTTAAATGTCAACCTAATTTTAATTCACAACTACTTTAAGGGCTCCATAGCAAGAAATGATTAAATTTAAATTCCCTATTACTCATCCTACTAATAATACATCAATTTCGTTGGACCACTTTCGATTCTCGATTTTAGAATAGGACCGAACCAGATCTGATAGGGAACACTTATCCCCAAAAAGAAAAGGCAAGAAGTTGAACATGTTATGCCCATGGCTATGAGCAAGGCCGAGCCTCAAGAAAGATTTGGGAGCCCATGATCGAAACGTTTGTTAAGGCTTAAACCTCGTTTCAAAACTCTTGTGAATGTACGAGAAGACCTCCTCTTCTACCAATAAGGTGCGTATGGTAAGTTTCTGTTCTCGGAACAACTTTTAGAACAGAAATACTTTTTTCTATTTTTGTTCCCGGCAATGATTTCTGGGAATAGAAACGCGTTTGGTAACTACATAAAATTTCTGTTTTCGGAACAAAAAAGGAACAAAAATATATTTGGTAACTGCAAAAAATTATGTTCCTAATTTTTCATTATGGACAAGATCAACTATAAAAAAATTAAAGAGAAGACGAATTGGAATTGATCAACTATAAAAAGTGTATTTGAATGCAACTTTGACGTAAATACCATTTGGTAAAAAATAACCTTTGTAATTGATTCGATTTCTCAATTAATTTTTATTATTTCGAATATTTTTTATTATTTAATTTCTTTATTTATTTTTAAATTTTTACTTTTTCTTATTATATCGATTTTTAATTTTTTAATTTTATTTTAAATAATTTATTTTTTTGATTTTTTTAATTATTTTTATTAATTAATTTAATTATTTTTTATTTTCAAACTTTTATTATTTTATTTTATTTTATTTTGAAAAAATTATTATTATTATTATTTTGATTTTTAATTAATTTAATTTAATTTTTCATTTTTAAAATTTTTTTATTGTTTTTTATTTTTTATTATTTAATTGTTTCATTTTTTAATAACTTTCAAGAAAGTGTTCCCAATTATTTCTAAAAAATATTCCAAATGTGTTTCTAAAAAGTATTCCGGGAATACAGAAGCAATTTTTTTTTTTATTTTTCATTTCTGCTTCAAAAGTGTTTTTATTTTTCAAAAGTGTTCTCGAAATACTTTGGGATCACTTTTTTACCATACGCGTTTCTGTTTTCAAAGTATTCCGAAAATACTTTTTCTAAAGCGTTACTATACGCAATCTAAATACCCTGCACGTCCCTCCCTTTCGGACAAGGATCTAGTAAGAAAGCACATCCTCAAGATGTCCACACCCGAGCAGAAATCTCATCACTCAAATCCTCCAAAATCAAGATTTGATCTGCTGACTTATTCGGAAACGACGTCGCTCATTCCAAGTTGGTTCGGTGACGGACGCAGCGACCCCTTCTCTCTCGACCTCTCGGACCCCTTCAAGGACTTCACTTTCCCTTCCTCATCCCTCTCCCCCTCTAGTTTCCCTCAAGCTTTCCGGGAAAATTCCGCCTTCGTCAACACCAGGATCGACTGGAGGGAAACCCCAGAAGCCCACCTGTTCAAGGTCGATCTTCCCGGGCTCAGGAAGGAGGAAGTGAAAAGTCGAGATCGAGGACGATCGGTGCTCCAAGATTAGCGGCGAGAGGAAGGTGGAGAAGGAGGACAAGAACAACACGTGGCACCGAGTGGAGACAAGCAGCGGGAAGTTCATGAGGAGGTTCAGGTTGCCGGAGAGTGCGAAGATGGATCAGGTCAGGGCATCGATGGAGAACGGAGTGCTCACCGTCACTGTTCCGAAGGTGGAGGAAAAGAAGCCTGAGGTCAAGGCCATTGACATCTCTGGTTGAGTCTGTGATGGTAGAACTTCATATTGCGAAGACGATTTCGTGGCTTCCTGCGGGCAGGGTCTCTGTTTCTGTCCGATGTAATCTACACTAGCAAGTAGCAATAGCTTTATGTGAAAAACTGAACTCCAATCTTTCTTTGTCTGGTTCGTTTAATCGCCGGAGTGGATCTTTGCTCTACTCTTTGATATTGCTCGCTTGTCTTTCATTTGGTTTCGGGCTCCAAGAATCATTTGGAATTTTCCTAGCCAGCAGCCTGCGGAGTCTTGTTCATGACCCCAAGCCAGAGAAGAGGGTTGACTTGATAGTCCCTGTTATCACTCAAATCAAGATATGCGAACCCGAGTAGCTGCCAGGAAGCAGGAGCCGCAGAGATAGAGAGGGAGAGAGAGCAAGTTATTTTATAAATATATCACTAGATGGCGGGTCAAAAATGACCACGCGCGTTTTAAAAAGTGCCATTGTTCCTACCTAGACCGCTTGGCGTGTTCTGGTTTCCTTGTCCTTGACTACTGGGTCCTTTGCTTTGTCCGTTCCATGATCTCTGTTCTGTGTAAATCTTCGAAGAGAGCAAAACCAGCCTAAACCAGCAAAAGCCCCTGTTTTTAAGAGCATAAGTTTTTATTACTGAATATCTTCGATTGGAAAAAGATGGAGAAGTTGGAAAATCAAGGGCAAAATCACAAGAGACTGGTCCTGGTCCCAGGACCATTCCAGGGCCACTTCACTCCCACGCTTCAGCTGGCGACCATCCTCAAGTCCAAGGACTTCTCCATCACAATTGCTCACACACAGTTCAATAGTCCAGATTTCTCTGCTCACCCCGATTTCACCTTCCTGTGTGTCCCGGACGGCTTATCCGAACTAGAGGCTCGAAACCCTGACCTGGCTGCCGTTATGCTAAAGCTTAATGTCAACTGTGAGTCCAGCTTCAGGGAGTGCCTAATTCGGTGCACTAACCATAGGGAGCCGGGTGGCAAGATCTGCTGCATCATCTACGATCCACTCGTGTACTTCTGTGGAGCCGTCGCCCGTGATTTGGGGATTCCTAGCATTGCTTTATACACAAGCGGTGCTGCTAATATCGCAGTTCGCCCGATTCTTCTCCAGTTGAAGGCACAAGGACTTATACCAGTCCCAGGTACCTTATTCAGTTACAGTTATCTCTTTGCCAATTGATCTCATGGTCGCTGGGGATTCTTGCTCTTTTTTTATATTGTTGTGAAGATGGATGTATTAATTAGAAAACGATTGCAGTTTTAAGTTCTGTCCTGTTTGATCTTCAGCATGGCCCTGTAGTTTTACGATCCGATGAGTCTCTTATAACCTATACTTTATTCAAGACTTGTTTCTGTGTCATCATCAAGTTTGACACCCAAGCCAGATCTAATCCCGACTGTCATACCGTTAAGTATATACAGCCGATTGGTGCTAGAGCACTTGTGGTTGTGCTAACTAACAACTGCCTTGTGTTGTGTTCAATTAGATACCATGTTGCAGGTTCCGGTTCCCCTGCATCAGCCGCTTAGGTACAAAGACCTACCAATCAGCAATTTTGGAAGTGTAGACTATTTCTTAGAGTTGGTACCCTTGGCGCTTAATATCAGATCAGCCTCAGCCATCGTATTCAACACGATTCACTGCCTCGAAGAGTCACCTCTGGCGCAGCTCCACCACCGGTACCAAGTTCCGATTTTTCCAATAGGCCCTCTACACAAATTTGCTCCTACCTCAGCTGTTAGCTTACTGCAAGAGGACACTCGCTGCATTCCATGGCTTGACAAGCAAACTCATAATTCAGTGATTTATGTGAGCTTGGGAAGCGTAGCACATATGAACAAAGACCAATTGTGTGAAATGGCTTGGGGTCTGGCAAATAGCAAGGAGCCTTTCTTGTGGGTTATTCGGCCTGACTCAAGCCCAGCTGCGGAATGGATTGAGTTGATGGACGAGAAATTCAAAGAAAGCGTCAAGGACAGGGCTTGCATTGTGAAATGGGCACCTCAGAAGGCAGTACTGGCTCATGATGCGGTGGGAGGGTTTTGGAGCCACTGTGGATGGAACTCCACCTTGGAGAGTATATGTGATGGCGTTCCAATGATATGTCAACCATTTTTTGGCGACCAGACGGTGAATGCGAGGTACCTGACTCATGAATGGAGGGTAGGATTAGAACTGGAGGGTGAGATAGAGAGGGGGGCAGTAGAAAGGGCTATTAGAACTTTGATGAAGGAAAAGGAAGGTGAAGAGATGAGGCAGAGGGTCTTGGATTTGCAGCACAAGTTTGATGTTAGCATGGGTGATGGTGGATCTTCTTGCCATTATCTGAGCGAGCTAGTCGAGTTATTGAGATCGTTCTAGCAGGCACAGAGTTGCTTTCTACAAAAGCACCACACGGAATGAAGTTCGCCTCGTGCAGAAAGTGCCAAGATTTGGTCTTCTGGCATTGAAGAACAGAACAGAACAGATAGGAATGTGTTGGCTTGTCATATAAAAGTTTGAGTTGAAGCAATCTTTTTCGAACTTTCTTTCTAACGAGTGCACCTGATCTGAATGGATCGAATTTACTTGTCCTTTCATGTATGCATGCTGAACTACATGTCGAGCAAATGGTATTATATCGATATTTTCATTCGCGATTGATGAACTCGCAATGATATTGTCCACTTTGGTTCGGTGCCCATATGATTTTGTTCTTCTGGGCTTTCGCCAGAAAAGACCTCGTTGCAAGTTAAGATAAATGCCATTCCATATATGTAGTATTTTGCATTTCCGCATTCAGGCAAATATGAGATTTGGTTCATTTTTGCTCTCTTCAACATCCGAACGAGTTGTGGCACTCCCGTTTCGTTTCATCGTCAGAGCTTGCACGTCTTCGTCAGACCGAGCCGTTACAATTATGTCCGATTATGTTCTTCCAGCCCAGCAAACACATAAATCAAAAGAAAGAGGGAATACCATTATCCTATATTAACAAGCTCAATCTCTTGTTGATTGGCACCTCTCTTTTCTAGGTCTTGCCAAGACTGACTTCTGTCGCACTTTAATTCAACGGTAAAAATTTGAGAGGGCACCGTGCCTGCGAGGACCATAAATTCACTCTTTTCTCGATAATTATGAAAAGAATGGTTTGAGAAATGAGGCCTGATTCGATGATTTTCTCGTTTTGGCAAGCCAATGCTGATAATTTGGATTCTTACTTTCGCGATTTTACTTTATGGAATTTTTTTATGAAGCAGTTTTATGGTCTGTCGATCACCGGTTGAAGGATCCTAAGGTGGTAAAAAGTCGTGTCTACTTCATTTTTCGTAATTTTTATACAAAATATCGTAACACACTAAAAGGCAATTACGATCAAGATTTACTCTTTTCTTTTACTCGGCCATCATCGACCGCAGATCTATATCCGGGAATCCTTCCAAGCACTCTTTTATGATCTCTTAAAGGACTGATCTCTCATCGCTTCCCCCGTTGAGTTCAAGATAATTTTTGCAATGAATTTTATACAAAGTGTCATGATCTATGGACGACTGTTCGTAAAATTTTCCCAAGTGTTTGTGCGGTACAGTTGATAAAAGAGTAACAATAGAGAAAAAAGCTTGGGCCGAATGAGGTACAACGCGGAGATCGATCTCCAGGTACTACTTATACTTTTAATTATAAGAGGGATAACTGCAAAAAAGCATCATGAGATTTGTATAAAATAATAAATAACATCCTTACTTTGAAACCTATAACTTGGATCCTAAGTTTTTCATTTTCATATCAATTTACATCCCCACAACCTTCCTTATTTCAGACCCTAACCTGCGCTTCTCTCTCCTACCCGCCGCCGGCCAGCCATCACCTTCCAAAGAACAGCTAAAGATGCCTCAATATCGATCACCATAGCTGTTAACTTCATCATGGGTTGTCAAAAGGCATACGGCCTTACTTGTAAAGATATTAGGGGGTGGGGTAGTCGGTATCATAAGTGTAGAGTTCGACTCTCGCGCTTTGCTAATGTAGGTAATGGAATTCTTATTCTATGGATGCAAGTATCTGAGGATTGATTGAAGATACATTTGCATGGTAAAATAGCCTTCCTTTTGGAGCTGAGGGTATTCAGAGAAAACCAGCGGAGTGCTGATGCCGCTTGTGCGAAAAGCCATGCCAGGAAGTTTGATGAGCCGGGGGCTTCTAAAAAGTACATCAACGTATCATAAAACCCACGAGATTTTATTCTTGGTTTTCCGTCGTATCTGACAATACTTAGCCGAGAGGTCCTTAGCAGTTGTTCTCGAGGGTTCGCTACAATAGCTATGGAATCCCTGGAGGGGTGGACATCCTTCTGTATGCAGTAGGGAAGTTCATGAGGAGGTTCAGGTTGCCCGAGAATGCAAAGACGGATCAAGTCAGGGCATCGATGGAGAACGAAGAGCTCCCCGTCACTGTTCCGAAGGTGGAGGAAAAGAAGCTTGAGGTTAAGGCCTTTGATATCTGTGGTTGAGTCTGTCATGATAAAACTTTATATTGCGAATGTCAAATCGTGGCTTCTAGAGTCTGTGTGTTTGGTCTCTTTCTTTTGTGTATCGAGAGTAGTATAACTGTGGGGTTGTTGTCTGTGAGACATTGATGTAATCTGAACTAGCAATACTTTACGTAAAAAACCTAACTTCAACCTTACGATTCTTAGCCCCGTTTTGCCTGGTTCGTTGGATCGCCGGAGTGAATTTTGCTGTACTTTAGCTTGTCTTTCACTTGGCTTTAGGAATTATTTGGAATTTTCATTCTCACACTCCAAAACTAACAAAAGTAGGGTGACATGGCCGTCCTTCCACACAAATGGTGCAGCCTCAAAACAACCAAAGAACCTGTTATCAAAATATATATATCTTTAACTATATATGTATATATATATATATATATATATGTGAGACAAATCAACAGATTGATTACAACATCAGAGTTTCCATCAATCAACAAAAGAATATGTACAACTAGAACTCAGCCAACCCTACAAACTAGTAATAATCATAAGTACAACTCTCTCAAACCATACCCAAAATCCTACCACCAAAAGTCCCTGTGACGCTCTCGCTTTACTTATTGCTGACTGAGAGATCAAAAAAGCATGTAAGATGAGAGGATGAGCAACCATAACCCAGTAAGTAATATATCTCTTCTAAAAGGATAAAACCTCCATAACAAACATTTAAACTTAAGACATAGCTCATTTATATTAAAACCAAAATGTAACAAACTTACAAGAATAATATCAAAACAAGTATCAATGGTCCGGTTCAATAGTCAATCTTGTCAAATTACATTTCAAATGTCCATTCCATGCTCAATATCTAACTTAAGGCTTTAGACGTGGCTCTCACGAGACTCGCTTCACCATGTAACACTTAGTTCTTGACCAACACAAATAAACAATATAAGGCTCTAGAGTGTGCTCCCACGATACTCGCATTGTTGTGTAGCACTTAACCTTGACCAAACAGATATCAATAGTGCAAAACATTAGAGTGGCTCCCACGATAATCGCATCATCATATAGCATTTAGTGGCTCGTACAAGACAAGTGTCGTAGTGTAGAACTTAGTCCTCGATTAGTCCAAATGACAATTAATTTCACAAACCAAACATGTAATCTTTACGCAACACAACTCATATGCCGGCAATACTTTCATAAATCATTTTGCAAGTCATTCCAGAACTTATTTCACAGACCATCTCGCAAAGCAGTACATAAAACCATCTCAAATCATTCACAAATACTAAAAGATAGTAAATGTCTAAGCCATTACTTAACTTGTATATAACTCAACTAAAAATGCTTTCAAAATATAATTTGCAAGCCCGAAAAAAGATAGCATCACTCATTTGGGACCACCTACGACCAAATAACAAATGATATTTGAATGTCAAACTCGCGATCCTAACAAATAAGTGAGGAATAACGTCAAAAATCAAGTAACTCTATGTCAACGATGAATCGACTAGACTAAACTAAACTTAAACGCTAATAAAACAACTCCTATGCATTAACAAATTGCGCATCCAAAGCAATTATTGAAGCTATTCACAAAGCTAAACTCCAACACGAAACCTTAAAATTCTCGTCCCGACCAAATCGTTGCTTTTTTTTCAAAACCACTTTCGTCAAAATCCATGGTTTTGAAATACCATAATCTATCATTTTCAAGAAAGCCCGAAGCACAATAGCTCAAGAATCGGACAACATAACTCAAATTTCACTTAATTTCGAGTTTCAAGCTCTAACTCGAAAATCACTTCGATTGAAAGAACGGCGGATGCAGGGGGAACCTCAGAAGACTATTTCTTGGAGTGTTAGTACAAAGACTATTTCTTGGAGCTGGTAGCCTCGACTTATAATCGCAGACAGTGTTGAAAACTGTTGAACTCTTACAAGAATTGCGCAACCGAAGTGAAACTCGAAAATCATTCGGTGTACAAAGACTATTTCTTGGAGCTGGTAGCCTTGACTTATAATCGCAGATTGTCTTCGGCCATTGTACTCAATACTGTTTGCTGCCTAGAGAGTCACATGTGGCGCAGCTCCACCAAAAGTACCAAGTTCCGATTTTTCCAGTAGGCCCCTACACAAATTCGCTCCTGCCTCAGCTGTTAGCTTACTGCAAGAGGATACTAGTTGCATTCATGGCTTGACAAGCAAACTCATAACTCAGTCATTTATGTGAGTTTGGGAGCGTAGCACATATGAACCAAGACCAATTGTCTGAAATGGCTTGGGGTCTGGCAAATAGCAAGGAGCCTTTCCTGTGGGTTATTAGGCCTGGCACAATTCCAGGTTCGGAATGGATCGAGTCGATGGATGAAGAATTCAAAGAATGTGTCAAGGACAGGGGATGCATTGTGAAATGGGCACCTCAGAAGAAGTACTGGCTCATGATGCGGTGGGAGGGGTTTTGGAGCCACTGCGGATGGAACTCCACCTTGGAGAGTATATGTGAAGGTGTTCCGATGATATGTCAACCATGCTTTGGCGACCAAAAGGTGAATGCGAGGTACTTGACTCATGAATGGAGGGTTGGACTAGAACTGGAGGGTGAGATAGAGAGAGGGACAGTAGAAAGAGCTGTTAGAACATTGATGAAGGAAAAGGAAGGTGAAGAGATGAGGCAGAGGGTCTTGGATTTGAAGCACAAGTTTGATGTTAGTATAGGTGATGGTGGATCTTCTCGCCATTATCTGAGCGAGCTGGTCGAGTTGTTGACATCGTTCTAGCAGCACAGAGTTGTTTGCTACTAAAGCACTGCACATAATGGAGTATGTGTACTGCAGAAAGGGCAGATTTGGTCTTCTGGCGTTGAAGAACAGAACAGAACAGATATGCTTAGATACACTGATGAAATTTGTTGGCTTGCCATATGCAAGTTTGAGTTGGAGAATCTTTGTTTTCTTTCTAACCAGAGCTGATCACAATGGCTCACTATTCACTTGTTCGAGATTAGTTAGGGCTGCCAATTTATGTCTGTCATGTTACAATTATATCTTGTCAAACTTAGTTTTACCCGAACATGAACCTTTTTATTCGTTATGTCACAATGGTGAAATCTAAACACAATACGCTTATATTTACTATGTTTAAGTTACGGACTCAACACAAGTGTTAATTATGTTTAGACGGTATCTAAATGTATCTGAGTATTTATAATGTGTTCTGTCGACCCAACTAACTTGCTAACTGTATAATTAAACTTGTCCAAGCATGTCATAAAGAGGATGAAGCTGAAATGATGCATACAGCATTCGCGCACAAATGAGTTGTTTTTTTACGACAGAAACCTATCTGAGCTTGACATGAGAACGCTTAATGACATCTTGTCTAAATGGGCTGTGTCGATGTTGGCTCGGCCTCATTTGAGATTGATCAACATGGCCTACTATTCTGTTCAATGAATTTTCTTCCCGCCCTAGCAAAAGCATAAATCAGAAGAACTGAAGCTGTTTTTTTTCCTTTCTTTTTTTGCTGCTATCCCATTATAAAAATGCCAGAACTGTTACATTGAGAATTACATGATACACAGTCACACGTAGATCTTATCTTCCATGGATTTACCTAGTTCAAGTTAAGAAGAGCTCTTTAAGATGGCTACTCAACTTTCATTCAGGCGAGATGTGTTGATGATAATGATAAGTATATTTGATTTTGGCATGATGATTGAACTGGTTTAGGCCATCTTCGATCCCTTCCATTGGTCGTCCTCTTAATAAGGGTAATGAAAATATGACTGTTTCTGGTTGTTGGGTTACCCTGGTGCTCGGAATTAATTTTATCTCTGGCACTTTGCTGATGATATCAACCGGAAAACTCGATCGATCCTATCGCTTGCAGAAGGAGCAAGGGAGATTCTCTTGCCTGGAAGTCCACTGAGGACGGGCAGTTCAAGACTGCGAACGCCTATGATATCGCCATTCACGAATTTTCTGCTCCAAGTTAAGAATGATTGGCGTTGGATCTGGAAAAGTAATACCATTCCTCGGATCCAAACTTTACTTTTGGCTCATTAAATCATAATAAGCTCCACAGAAAGTCGCTTTTGCTTAACAGGGGTATTAAGCAGAATGGGAATTGCGACATTTGTGGTTTCCCTAAAGAGGATGTCCTCCATGTTCTACATGAAAAGTGCCGGTATTCCTAGTTCATGTATGAAGAGCTTCACGGAGCCTCTTCACACACGGATCAAGCTTGATTGTGGTACGAACAGGATCTCCAGCATCATCAAAGTTCCTCTCCCCTGAAACTTTTTGCATACAAACATTTGACAGACTGGTCGGCTTTGGAAAACCTGGGTAAGGCGGCTGCTGGAGGCACTCTGCCTTCTCATGAGGGCCATTGGGTTTGTTAATTTTTGTGAATTATTGGCTCTACCTCGTCTGTCCTTGCCAAGTTATCGGCTCTCCGAGACGGATTACAACTCGTTGTGGATCGTGGAATTCGGAGATTGATTGCGTCGAACTTAGTGGACAACTTTTATTAATTCTTCTAAAATTTTCATTCACTATTTATTATTATTTTTTCCTGTAAAATTTTCATTTATTATTTATTATTTTTATTTATTTTTCCTGCCTAATTTTTTTATTCGTTAATTTTCTTTTTCTTATTTGTGAGAAAGAGAGAAAAAAAAATGCTGCAAAACTCATCAAAGACTATTCATATTCAAGCGCCACACTGTGGCCCGACCAAAGTATATTATAATATCAGAAACAGAGATGACACAATGGTTGCACAGCCACACAAACACCTACAACTTCTTTCGTGACACATTACGAAGGAAGAAAAGATCCAAATTATACTTGTCCGCAGGAAGCCGAACGATATCGGACAGAAAAACCGCTCGTTCCTCCAACCACAAGGAGCTGAATTCAACCAGAGATGTCAATGGCCTTGACCTCAGGCTTCTTCACCTCCACCTTGGGTACAGTGATGGTCAGCACTCCGTTCTCCATCGCCGCCTTGACCTGATCCATCTTCGCGTTCTCGGGCAACCGGAACTTCCTCGTGAACTTCCCGCCAGTCCTCTCCACCCGGTGCCACGTGTCGTTCTTGTCCTCCTTCTCCACCTTCCTCTCGCCGCTTATCTGGAGTACCCGGTCGTCTTCGATCTCCACCTTGACTTCCTCTTTCTTGAGCCCGGGGAGATCCGCCTTGAACACGTGGGCTTCCGGGGTCTCCTTCCAGTCGATCCTCGCGTTCACGAAAGCGGTGCTTTCCCGGATAGTCTGAGGGAGATCAGAGGCGGAGAGGGACGAGGAAGAGAAAGGGAAGTCCTTGAAGGGGTCCCAGAGGTCGAGGGAAAAAGGGTCGAAGACGTTGCTGCGTCGGCCACCGAACCAGGTGGGTATGAGCGACATTGTATCTGCTTGTTCTGCTGCAGTAAGATGATTCAAAGACGTTTGGTGATTTGGTTGCCGGACTGATGTCTCCTTCTCTTGAAGTGGGGAAGAGAAAATGGACATGCGGTATTTATAGGAGACAAGAACGAGGAATGGAAGTTTCTGCACAGATAGAGAAACACCTGGCGTCGCCTAGATCTCTCTCGAAACTGGGCCATCCTCTCGGGAAACTCCTGGTCTGTAAGTCTGGAGATGTCTCGAGGCAGGCCCACGACTATTGCTTGACCGGTTTGGAAAATGACAGGCTGCGTTTGGAAAGCCTCTGGGGGAATCTTCGAGAAAATACAATTATATTTTAATCTAAAGAGATTTGGTGAAATGTAAAAATTATTTGTAAAATTTAATTAAAAAGTACTTAAAAAAAGTTTGGAAAAATGCTATTTGGTAAACATAAATTCGCAAATACCTTTAGCCAAATATTTTAATAATATTTTTATGATTTCTTTTATAGTTTTTATTTTTTATTTTTCTTTTTTATCCACTTCCCCAACCCCTCCCCTACTCGCCATGGCTGGCAAGGCAATGACCTCACCGTCGGAGTATTGCCATGGTTTGGGCTTGTAAGATTGACCCTCATTCGGTCATGGCAAGGTAGCGATCTTGCCATGGCCAGCCGAGGTCGAGCCCTCGCAAGCCTAGATCTGGGGAGGTGAGGTGCGTTGGGATCTCGTGGAGGAGGGGATAGTTGTCGCGGCAGAGGGCTTGGAGAGGGGGCTTGATGCAGCAGTAGTGTCGTGCGACGGCGGTGTCCTCGGCGGCGCTTGTAGCGGTGGTCTGGTGGAGCTCAAGAAGAAAGGAGCAGTAACGCAGCCAAAGAGAGAAGGAAGAAGATGAAAACCAGTAACAAAGCCCTTCCCAAAGTGATTCTCAAACGGAGCCTTAACCCATCATCAGAAGAAATTAGGGCTAATTTTCCAATACTAATCTCAAACTTTCCCCAGTGAATTCCACTAATGCCCGTGCTTTTTATTAGCATAACTCAAACACGCAAAAAAAGAACGCTGTCAAAATTCCTATTATGTTGGCCGGGCCTACAAATTGAGCCCATTATCGAAGCTAGGCTTGACTTGTTCAACATGGGCCTACAAATGGGAAAGCATGGCGCGTTTGAAGGAACTAGTTATCATACAAGCAACCTGTTGACCCAGAAAATCGCACATTCTTATACTAAAAACAATGCTTCACTTCAACGAAAGATATAAACCGCCGCTCTTCTCACTTGAGAAGAGGGAGATCAGGAATTTGATTCCCCATCTTCTCGAGGGTTGGGAGTAGGGACTTGTGAGCAACGTTTTCAAAAATTCTGTTTGAGCACCAAACGACTGTGCTACATTGAAACTAAGTATAATTCCGCATAAACAATCAAATTTGGAGAGGAGCTCTTGAAACCTCTCGAATCGGACTAAAATACACGTAGTTTATTGATCTGGTCTTCTTCTTTTACCAAATTGAACTCGAGAATCAAGCCGGTTCTATCTTTATTATATGTTTGCGTTGTCCTTTATATACCTATGTATAAGAGTGCATGTATTCGAGGTGCAACCCAAGTGTCCTTATTCCCATCGATACTCCAATCAATCAAATGGCTTCAAACCCACAAATTTCAACATTTACAAAAGAAAGATCTATGAACTAAAGGACAATATGGAAAAGCAAAAACTGCACAAAACGAGCCATGGCCGTCTACTTCAGTTTGTCTCCAGCTTCGTCAAGACGATTCAATGATCTCTATAAAAAAAAAAAAACAAAAATGAACTTTTTATTTTCAACAAAACTGAAAATTACACTGTCATATTGTAACTTGCCACAACACCACAATTCATCGTGATCGTGTCAACCCATTTCCCATCTAAATTCTCCCCCACCCACGTCGCTCCCGCCGTGAATCAGCAGCTCATTGGGGGCAAATTGGAGGTGGCCTCCTCCGCGAACCCCGGCCACCCAAATGCCCCGCTCGCGAATGCCAAGAACCCCATTGCGTGCCCTGCGACCGCCATGAGGAACACGCCGACGTTGAAGGACATGAGTGCCAGCATCACCAGGTTAATATAGAAGCCGAGACAAGCCACCTCTGCAACTCTTGAAACTGTGCTCACACTGATTTGACCATATAAATTTAACTCTTCTGAGTTAGGCGAGTAAGTGGACCGGTAATTTTGAGAATCCCTCTACAAATTGCCTATAATATAGCTAGCTAGCTCAAAAAAACTTCTCACTTCTGTAACACTAGTATGACGATTCCACTGAATAACTATTTCAACTTTCTTTGGATCAACCAGTCCGCCATCCTTTGAGATCACATGAGCCAAGAATTCAATATGATTAAGCTAGAAATCACACTCACTAAATTTAACATAAAACTTCTTTTCACGCAAAATTTTGCAAGACAAATCTCAAGTGTTGCTCGTGCTCCTCCAAACTTCTCGAATACACCTAAATTTCATCGATGAACACCACAATAGCTTTGTCTAGATACTCCTTGAACAACCTATTTATCAAATCCATGAAAACAGCAGACGCATTCATTAATCCAGAAGGCATAAATAGGAACTTATAATGGTCATACCTTGTTCTAAAAACAGTTTTAGGCACAAGATCTGTTTTTATCTTCAGCTGATTATACCTAAAACGAAGGTTGATCTTGGAGAATACCTGAGCTCCCTGAAGTTGATCAAATAAATCATCAATCTAAAGCAAATGATATTTGTTTATAATCATAGCCTTGTTAAGTTCTCGATAGTCTATATAAAGCCTCATACAACTATCCTTCTTTTTCACAAATAGTACTAGAGCTCCCCAAGGTGAAACACTAGGCCTGATGAAACCCCTATCCAGAAGCTCTTACAGCTACATTTTCAATTCCTTTAGTTTAGCAGGTGCAAGCATTACGATGCCTTAGAGATTGGCGCAGTACCAGTACCAGCAGTCATAAGATCAATACAAAACTCAATTTCTCTATCAAGAGGCAAATCCGGTGAATCCTCAAGAAACACATCTAGAGACTCTATGACAACAAGAGCATTTTTCATCTTCATTCAACAACCTTACTTGTGTCTTCTATATAAGCCAAATAACCACAACAACCCTTTTTCAAAAGTTTCTTTGCTTGCAAAGCCGAGATCAATCTTGGAAAAGTGCCTTTACAACTTCCCAAAAAAGAGAATTCAAGCTAATTCAGAAATCTAAAGATAACTTTCTTTGAAAGACAATCAACATTAGCATGAAAATCACCAATAGGGGTACCAACACACAACTCGTAAACAAGAGGCTTAGGCTATCTATCAAACTTCTTCATAAATTCGATAGAAATAAAAGAATCGGGGTCAAAACGATAAGAAATAAAATTACAGCGTTTTTTACTTTTTATTATACATATTAAACTATAAATTTTTTAATTTTTTTAAAAATTATATTTTTTTTTTTATTATAATTTTTTTTCTATGTTTTTTCTTTTTTTTTATTTATTAATATTTTTTTTTTTTTAATCTTTTTTTTTCTTTTTTTATTTATTATTTTTTATTTCTTTTTAATATAAAAAACCAAGTTTAAAAGGTCGCGTGGGCCACCCCCCCCACCACCACCCCCACCCACCCCCACCCCCCCCCCCCCCCCCACCCCCCCCCCCCCCCCAGACCCCCACCCCACCCCCCACCCCCCACCCCCCCCCCCCCCCAACCCACACCCCCCCCCCCCCCTCCCCTACCCCCCCCCACACCCCGCACCAAAAAATAAACAACCAAACGAAACTTCTGGAATCTTTTTCGGAAGTTGGTGTTTCTCTTTGGGTTTTGGGCTGTTTTTTGGGAGGATGTGGCTGGGGGGGGGATGAAATTTTTTTCCCCCCCCATATGCCCTCCCTAGTGTACCTTTCCCCCCTCCCCTTTCCTCTTATTCCTTTGTCTTTTTTTTTCGTATTTGTCTTTTTCTACCCCACCCA
>JAGVVM010014421.1:0-16543 GCA_019149425.1 Psidium friedrichsthalianum
ATTTAAACATTTACCTATGGAAATAATTTTTATGCGAGATTCAATTTACAAGTGGCTGTTCGATTAGGTACGGTATCCGAACGTATAATTTACGAGAATTTGGTAGTTTCACTCATCTATAAGCAAAAAGGGAAAAAAATATTACATGGTATTCTTAGAGTAGCTCAAGATTTCCTATGACATTAAGTTTATGGACATGATTAGGTTTCCAATTTTTAGAGTTATACCATCGGTTCAAATTAAATCACCTCATGAGCACGTAATTTTGTAGTCTGTTAATGAGACGACTCATTTAGAGGGGGACCGCAGGACACGCTAATTGTTAGATGGCTCAACCTGATGGCGGGTCTCGTAGGTCTGGCGGTTCGCAAACTCATCCAGTTTCGTTTGAAAATATATGGATGAAACTAAAGAAAGCAATACTTTAATTTTATTTTTAACAAGAAAGCGATTAAGGTTTTGGTAAGAAGAGCACACAAATTCACGAAGGAAAGAAAGAACTAGGCTCAAATTGCTATTTGCGCAGGCTTATACAGAGAACGTATTTCTCTCTCTCTCTCTTTTTTTTTTTTTTTGGGGGTCAGAAGATCATACCTCCTTTTTGTTTTTGGTCGAAAGAACATACCTCTCTTACAAGCTTATGAATACAAGCTTTTTCTGTCTAAGCTTAACTCCCTGTGCATCTTCGACCAAAAAAAAAAAAAATCCATGCTTCTAAGGCTCTCCCCACACGTACTTATAAGGGTTTTTTTTTTTTCCAAATTAGATTTTTTAAAAAAATTTACCAAAATTGGGCCAAAAAAATTTTAATTACCAAAATGGTGTACGGACAGCACTCAAATTGCCGCATGAGCCCCACGCGGCATTCAAAATGCGGTGCCGGGCCCGCGCGGCAATTACAATGCCGTCCAGGCCCAGTACGGCACTCTAAGTGCCACACGGGCCCAATAGTGGCGGAGCCTTTTTTTTTTTTCAATTTCATATTTTTAATTATTTTATAATTATAACATTTATAGTTATATTACTTTGTAAATATAATTTTTTATTTGAAAGCTTATTTTTATAACATAATTATCAACAATTAATTGAATAATTCGTTAAGATATACGTAATTAATTTAATTAGAGTGTAAATAATTAAGAAAAAAATTCATGAGGCCCCGTGCGGCAGCATTTTTTTAATTCATATTTTTACTTGTTTGTAATTATTTCATATTTATAACATTTATATTTATATATCTTTGTAAATATAATTTTTTTACTTTGAAGCTTATTTTTATAACATAATTATTAATAATTAATTGAAAAATTTACTAAGATATATGTAATTAATTTAATTAGCACGCAAATAATTAATAAAAAAATATTCACGAGGCCCATGCTGCAGCATTGTCGACTTCAACTCGTCGAAAATTGTACACATCGTCGGCCATTTCATACGGTTTAACTTTAACTCAAGCCTTCATTGATTAAAGAAGCAAATTTCTAACTTGAATACAACTTTCATCTTCAATGCAAACTGGACTCTTTACTCTCAACGTTGGAGCCGGCTAAGGATCCAAAGTCCAATTTGGCCTTTGCTTGAATAACCAATTTTACAATTTCCAACCGAGATTAACGTCGCGTTCTTCTCTTGCCGGACGTGAAATTGCGAGACGCTTGTGATGGGAGTGCCACTCGGTCTCGGGTTCACTCACTCACTGAGCGACAGCTCGATTCAAAACATGTGAACTCTGCAACTGGCGTGGGGTTTGAAGAAGAGGCATTCTCTCATTTTTTATTATTTTTTTTGGTTTGTTCGCTTCAGACCGAGCTGAAGGACCGCGAAGAAGAGATGAAGGTGAGGCGAGGCGGGCTCTTCTTCCCCTCGCCATTACCCCCTCTCTGCGAGATCTTTTCTCCCATTTCGGTCCATGCGTCACGTGTTCGTGTGTGGGCATGTTCTTACGTCTTTGTTTTAGACCCAGAAGGACTGTGGGATTTTCAGTTTTTCTCCTTTTTCCTCTCCTCTCTTCTGTCTTCTGTCTTCTTATTTTGTGTTATATTGTAACCATGGAATAAATTGTTGTTTATTTCAATATTGTTTCTGTCATTTGCCATAAGCTTCATCAATATTACGTTTTTTTTCTTTCTTTTTTTGGGTACGTGTCTATGCGAGACATTGCAATTCTCATCAAATAGAGCACTTTCTACTACAAGGAATTCAACCAAATACTTGGGTAAATCTTCTTAACTTGGTAATTTTTTCATTTTTTTCACTTGAATTTTTTTTTAGGTATGTATATATTTGAAGGAGTGCAAGTATTCGTCACTAAATTCATCACTAATTAGCGATGACACCTATTGTTTGTCGCTAATTAGCGACGAAAAGGACTTGTCGTTGCTAATTCGGTGACGACATCTTAATGGTTGTTGCTCACTAGTGACGAAACAATTCATCGCAAAATTAGCAATGACATTTGCGACAACTTTTATCCACCGAATTGATACCATAATAGTTCCATGTAAAAAGTGTAGTAATAGTAAATTTCATGTGTGTAATAAAGTTAGAAAACATCTTTGTAGATTTAGGTTTACCTTGAACTACTATAATTGAACTTGTGATGGCGAACTGTTTATAGTTTTAATTAAGAATATTAAATACTAGATATGATATTTTTAATATTTTATGAGATTTTTTTTAATTTCTATACAGACACAATGCAAAAGACAGGGTTTGGATGTATAATAAGAACTTACCTGGATGTCGAGGATTGACTGATGAGTTTCATACTGGATTGGAATAATTTTTGGATTTTATTAGTAGTAAATTTGAGTTCACGAATGGAAATAAGTTAAGATGTCCATGTAAAAATTGCAATAATGAAAAATTTTATGTGTGTGATACAGTTAGAGAATATCTTTGTCTCATAAAGAAGCAAAAGTAACTGTGAAGACATTTAGATCTTCAATTATGAGGACTTTATATGATTACATGGGATACAGCTTTTTAAATTCCAAAGAATCCAAATTTATCCATTACTGTTCCTTTCTTTACGATTTGAACTGTTACTACAAAGTTAAAGAGAATCACATGCTTCCCAAGTCAAATAAGTTCTTAACCTGCCTTTGTTTATGCAGTGTTATCTGAATATTGAAAAAAAAAAAAACTTGCATGCTAACCCATTCCAACCTATGGTACAACAATTTGAATCCTACGACAATGAATCTAGGAAGAAACAATGCTCCCAATTGTTGTGATTCAAACTCACGCAAGGAAATTATCAACACAAGCATTAGCTAAGTCAAACAAATATGCAGCATCGCATCCATAAAATCAACAAACATACAGAGTTAAGGAAGTAGATAAATATGTTGTCCAAGACAAGAGCTTATAAAGACAAACATGGATGTGATCACTGAACTAACACAGGATGAACAACATGTTGGTTAGGCATAGTAAAAACCAAGAAGTAGCTACTTATCTCATGATCTTAAGCTAGGCAAAAGATTATGCAAATTAGATGAAAGCACCACAACAAAACCAAATAAAATGTTATATGAAAATCTCATAATAGGGAAACAAAAAGCAAAGGTAGCACAAATCAACGATATAGACAATATGCTCAAAGTAGGTGTATTTTTCTGCAATATCCAACCCAAGGGAAAGGGCGATCAGAGCAACTTCAAACCTTGGACTTGAATGGATTGAAGATCTGAAAAGGAAGAAATAGGTATGGGATGGCATAGACATACACAATTAGACACTGAAAAGTATGATATGGGATATCAAGGTAAAGAAGGAAAAAAATCTGCTACATCCACAAATAGTTCATGCTTGGACTTGTATTTGATGGCACCAATATCCAAAGATAGCCCCTAGATAGAAAAGTACGAATGCACCACAACTGCAGAAGTGCACTAAAAATTTCGCAAGATGGGAAAAGTAGAGGGGACTGATTTTGTATGTCTATGCCATCTGGAAAGGAAGAAAAGCGTTCATTTTCAGACATCGCCAATCGAAACCAAAAACAGTAATTGAAGAAGCAAAGTCGATCAGAGCAACTTCAAACCTTGGACTTCAATGGAAGAAATAGAGAAGCAAGAGAAGTAGAGAAGTACCGAAGCGTTGGTCCACCCCCGAACCTCGGATGCATGAAGCTAAATGTTGATGGATCCTAGATCGAGGGCAAATTGGAAGGATCGATGGTCGGCGAAAGTCGTGATGAAGTTGGCATCATCGTGGTGGCTTCGCAAGCTCAGTTCGTGCCCTCTCAGCTATGGAATGGGAAACCTCAACTCTAAAGACGGCTCTATCGCATTTGTTGAGGGGAGAGAGAGGAGGCTTCAAAGTGAAAGTAGCTCTCGAAGTCTTCTGCTGCAGAAGGTTGAAGTTCAAAGTAGAGACGACCAAAAAGTTGTCGTCGCTAATTAGCGACGACCAAAGATCTGTCGTCCCTAATTAGCGACAACACTAATTTTTGTCCCTAATTGGCGAGGACATTAATTTTCGTCACTAATTAGTGATGACTAAAGGCGTCATCGCTAATTAGAGACGACCAAAGGCATCGTTGCTAATTCGAGACGACCAAAGAGTTATTGTCGCTAATTAGCGATGACACTCCTTTTCGTTACTAATTATTGACGACCAGGAGCTGCGGTCACTAATTAACGACCACCAAAGTCGTCGTCGCCAATTAGTGATGAACAGGTGGTTTCGTCGCTAATTAGCAACGACAACAAGATGTTTCTAATTAGCAACTAATTTAGTGGTGAATCACATAAAAGATAGAAAAAACAGAAGATGACACATAAATTTATGAAAACTCTTTGATCCCACAATTAACGGGCTAACTTAAAAGAAAAAAGCCTAAATCGAACATTGTTTCGGGGGCACTGCCCTCGAGCCTCCGCCCACTCACTGGCAAATAAGGCAACCGTCCGCTCACTAGGGAGTAGAACCCCAGCCTCTGACCAGTCAACGGGATTTCAGTTTCAGGGGCACTGCCCCGAACCCATGCATTCTATGTATTGTGATCATATGTTGTTGTTTCATACTTCAGTTTTTCTAAGCTCACATGGGTGTACCCGGTATAAGAAACAAGGGTCTCCGAAATATTCGCTAACTCCAACACATAAAAAAAAATTAAAGTGGAAAAAATAAAAAAAATTACTCGGCCACGAAAGTAGTGATGACTAAGTGTAACAACAACAACAACAACAACAACAACAACAACAACAACAACAATGACAATAGCAATAACATATGTCGCAATAATAATAATTATACATAATTAGTTAAAAGTCTCAAAAATCATAATCTTCATCTTGACCTTCACCTTCGTCTTCGTTTTGATCTTCGTCTTTATCTTCTTCATCAGCATAATCTATATCATCTATCTCAAAATCAGATTCTTCAACACTTTTTAAAATTTCATTTGCAGATTTCAGTTGGATCTACATCCATCACTACTCCACATGGATCTTGTAAAGCCAAAATGTTATATTCCTCAGTTTCGATCTTGTTGCAAACTTCCTCTTGTTGATATGCTGTATCTTTCCAGTGTTCCTCAATTTTTCTTCGTACTTTGATTTTACATATATCCCACTAATTAGCTTTGTGACGTTTCAAACTAGGATATGATGCATAATATACTTAAATTGCTTATTGTGCCAAGATAAATTGTTCATATTTGATATAACTTTTCTTGTGATTTATTTCAACCACATTAAACTTCGCATGCACCTTCATTCTTTGACGAGATCGAACCACATGCACTTAAATGACACAACCCGTTCGGGGTATTTTATCTCTATAATTTCATCCAACAAGCCATAATAGTCATCTTTTGCACTGCCACCATTGAATGACCGAACATACACACCACTATTCATTGCGATTTTTCCCATTCCATATTCCTGAGTATGAAAATTATATCCATTTATGAAATACGGAGGTCAACTTCGTACTCTTAAATTTGGACCTCATGATAGATGATATATCAATCCTTACTTTTGAACTTGATCATGATCACTATGAACCTAAGGTCACACATGTAAAGTCAATAATATATATTTCATTAAGATGTATAAAATATTAATAACTTAATTTTGGTCCATAGACAACTTATATATGTTTTAAACCATGATGCAAATTCTTCATCGCACAAACGGTCAAACTCATTTGGTGATAGTCCATACATTGAAGTTGAAAAATCAATTACCAAATACTATTTATACATTAGCAAGTGTTTGATGCACAATATATATATATATATATATATATATATTTTGCAAATATACGGTCACTCAAAGTATGGCTCCACATCTGGATAATTCAGTAAAATATATGTATGGGTTGCTTGCTATTCTTCGTCTATTACATGCCCCGCTTAGTTGATCAAGATAATTAAAAATAGAGAATGATTTGCAATTGGGATTGATGGGGCCCTCATCATTTCTTCCTGCTCTTCGCCTCTTGCATTGCACATGCGGCTCAAAATAGTATGATGCAAATGTTGTCACTTTTCCACAATATATGCATTACAAGTTGAAGATTCAACACATGCTTTATTCTTCATTTTTTTCTTCAAATGATATAAGAACCTAGTTGCAATAGAAAGAAATTTATCAAAACATAATATATAATAAAGTATTTTTGAAATTTATTTAAAAAATATTTTACCTCTCAAATGGATACATCTATCGAAATTGGACGAAACCTACAACTTTGGCTTTATAAGGCAAGTGACCTAAAAGATGCATCATTGAATCAAAAAACGATGAACAAAATATCCTTTCTAAGTTGCAAAGAATGATTGGAATATCTCCCTCTAATTTCTCAATGTGTGATGCTTTTAACATTGTTGAGCAAATATCATGAAGGAAATTATTTAACTCTGTAATGGCGCCCCATATAAAGTTTGGTAGAAGTTCCTTAAAGCCTATTGAAACTAGTCTTTTCATAAATATGTGACAATCATGACTCTTCAAACATGTCAACTTGCATTCATTCAAATCAATACATCCCCGAGGTTTGAAATATATCTATCAGGAAACCGCACAGATTTCAACTATTGACACACAACCCGTCTCTCCTCCTTGTCTAATGTATAAATTACTTTTGGTTTTGATCCTGTGCTGCTTGCATTGACATCTAGTGTTGGTTGATCACAAATATCTTCATATCTTTTCTTGCATTCAAGTTGTCTTTTGTTTTTTTAGTGACATCCATCACAGTATTTATGACATTATTGCAAACATTCTTTTCTATGTGCATGACATTAATATTATAATGAATAAGATGGGTCTTTTAATATGGTAGATCCCAAAATATACTACATTTAGTCCACTTATTTGTGCTTTTGTACTCAATAGTTGTACCATGAAGATTTTTGACAACAGTTGGAAATTCATACAATTGCTCCAAATTTGATCACCAGTCAACCTCAATGGTGGAGATGTTTTTTCAATCCTATTCTTGATGAACTCTTTTTTATTCCTTTTGAATGTATGATTTATCGACAAAAATTATCTGTGACAATCAAAATAGCTAGTCTTCTTACCATATTTTAATTTGAATGACTTTGACCTTTTCAGACATATCGAACATCCTAAGATCTCAGGTATACTCCATTCAGATAACATTCCATAAGCTGCAAAGTCATTTATTATCAAAAGAAGAGCAGTCTTCATTACAAATGTTTTATCAATAGAAACATTATACGTAAGGACACATTCATCCCATAATTGTTGTAACTCTATAATCAATGGTTACATATACACATCTATCAACTTTTTTGATTTTGTGAGCTAGGCATGATCAATGTCAAAAATATATAAGGTGTCTTCATGCACATATTGGGTGAAAGATTGTATGAAGTTAAGATAATTGACCAACATAAATAACTTTTTCCTAATTTTTCAAATAGGACAAATCTATCAACATAGAGACCTAACCTGATATTTGGAAGCTTGATTGCAAACTCAGAGTATGTTCTATCAAAATGTTTCCATACCTTTGCATCTGAAGGATGGCACATTAAACCCTATTCTATTTCATGATTTGCATGTCAAGTCATGTGTTCAGCAGTAGCTTAAGACACACAAAGCCTTTCCAATCTGAGGATTAAGGGCAGATAAAATATTTGCTTACATGATCTACGCTTCTGATTATGACTCTATTTCATGTTAGTCTTGTACTTAGATTGGCTATAGAATTTGCAAGATTATGCATTTTCATCATCTTTCCAATATAACATATAACCCCTGCGACCTAAATTATTCACTAGCTTCTTCATATCGTAAAAATCAATTAGCATGATATTATCTCAAGGCATTGTTTCCGGTGTTACTTCAACAAAAGAGTTGAAGCAATTTTCAGACATATTATACTTTGCTTGATATTTAACAATCTTAATGTCACTGATAACTTAGTGTGGTTGTCAAAACCAGCCCATAAAGGTTCATCCACTTCTTTTAACGCTTTCCAGAACTGATTAGATAGAAAAGTTCTATTATACATATTCTCATAAAAACCCGTTACTCCTACCTCTTCCTATTGTGATGCATAACTAATACCCACTTGTCTAGGTGAAGGAGTAAAACGAAATTTCATGATTTGATTCTAAAATAAAATTTTGACCAATTACATTAATCTCCTTTTTTGCTATGAGTTCAATTAGTTATAATAGCTGCATTCTTCCTTACGTAAAAATTGGTCACTTGATTGATATCTTTCATCAGATATAAATAATTTATAATGACAAGTACAATTATAGTAATTTGGAGTAAACCCAAATCTATAAAGATATTCTCTAACTTTATCACACACATAAAATTTACTACTATTGCACTTTTTACATGGACATCTTAACTTATTTTCATTCATGAACTCAAATTTACTATTAGCAAAATCCAAAAACTATTCCAACCTTGTAAGAAATTCATCAGTCAATTCTCAACATCCATGTAAGTTCTTATTATACATCCAAACCCTGTCTCTTTGCATTGTGTATGTAAAGTGCATGTTGATGCTACTAACTCAATTGGTCTCTTACTACCAAGTCCTCCTTCTATGTAGGTTGTGAAAACCTCTTTTGTATGATAATTCTATGTAGTATAGGGCATCATGAAGAGCTTTCTTGGTTTGTTTCAAGAAGTAGAAGCACTATGACAACCAGAAAAAGAAAAGTTTTAAGTTCTTTTGATGTTGGAGGAAAAAAAACAAGAGAAAAAGAAAGGTTTTTGCCTACCTTTTAATATTTTTGGTAACTTTCTCCTCTTCCTGCTTCATCGCTTACGTTTTGCAGGTACGAGGACCCACGAGTCATGGAAGAAGTTGTTTTAAGTGTTGAGCAGATGTTGAGGGATGATGACATAATTGCCTTCATTTTTGCCTGCTCTTTTTGAAGCATTTGGGAACCAGAGTGTAGATGTTTAGAATGTACCGCTTATTCTTTCTATTATTTATATTATATGGGCAGTAGAAAGCTGGTATCTGCTGCACTTGGGGGGATCTGTTGTTGCAGTCTTACTTTAGATTTTTTTATGTAGAATGACTTTCGGGGACCCTTACTTCTTGTTCTGCAATTTTCCATTTTTCTGGCTTTGGTTTATGTGGACCTTGCCTTATGTTATTCCTGTGCTTACTTAGTGAGGTCAGTTGCAATGACAATCTTGGTTTACGCGACTTTAAACGTTGGGGAATTTGCTTTGTGAAGATTTTGACTTCTTCCCCTAATGCTCGGTTTCTTTGATTCAGGGGAATATTCCTTTTTTTGGGCCGGATATCCAAACTGTTCATTGCTATATACCTTTTTGTATGTATATTTTCTTTCTTACGATTCTTTTCTCCTTTTGATTAAGAGACTCAAACAGGGACTCAATAGCACTAAAACAACCAAAACATTTTTAAATTAACCATAACAATGATATATGCATTACCTTAACCCTAAAAGCGGGCATATGTCAAGAAGGTGGAAAAAGATACTTCGACTCCTTAAATTTCTTTCCTCTTATCCAGCTTCTCTGTCGTATAAAAAAAAATAACATTACATGCAACGAAATGAAAAATTCAAAGGTCAAAAGAAAACAGATCATAAAGTGAATCGTTACCTAGTTCGAAGGCGAGAAAATGTTGAAGGAATAATTCACCGCGGATACGGAGACGTTTAAAATTGACGAGTGACTTCCAAATCTCTCTTTTCTCTCTTGATTTTGTCTCGATTCTTTCTCTGCTTTCTCTCTATTTTCTCTCTGTTCCCTTTCTTCGTCTTCGCAAAATGGCCACTCCATCTTCGCCTTTAATAGAAGTGAAGAACTCGAGCGTCTTAGGCTAGAAGAAAGCCTTTGAAAATGGGGGCCCCCTATGTTCGGCAGCCAAACGTGAAGATTTAGAAACTTTCTTCTGATACTTCACATGAAGTTTCAGAAGAAAGTTCCTAAAAAGTGTGAAGGGGCCTTTTGAAAAGTGTGAAGGGAAGAAGGCCCATGGGGGAGGGAGGGCCCTGCCGGCGGGAGGTTCCCCCTGCCGTTGGCAACCCTGCTACCGACGATAGCAGGGTCCGTCTAGCAGTAAGACTGCCGAACAGACTCCTAATTTGTATTTTTTACCAGATGGACCCTAAATCAATAAAATTTATTTTTCTTGACCCCTATTTCGTAAAAAGCCCGACGAAAGTTAAATTTTTTGTCACTAAATTTGCAACAAATTTTTTCCGAGAATAGAGTTCGTGGCAAATTAGCACTGAATTCATTTTCGTTGCAATTTAGAGACGAAAGATAAAAAATTTCATCGCTAAATTTTGTAAACTGAGTAGGCAATGAAATTATTTTCGTTGATATTTTCATCGCAACTTCCGTTGCAAATACCGGTTCTAAACCTTCATCTCTAATTAGCAACGAATTTTGCCACGAATAGATTTTGTCGCAAATTAGCACAAATTTTGTTGCAAAATATTTCGTCGCAATTTAGCGACGAAAGTTGAAATTTTTCATTGCCAAATTTTGCACACCGAATTGGCAACAAAATTTTTTTCATCGTAACTCCATTTATCGACAAATGTTGTCAAAGTTTTCATCGCAAATTCCGTTACTAAAACCTTATTTTTTGTAGTGTATGTAGGAATACCAATTTGAGATTTACAGTGATACATGAATTAATTTTGGCAAATGTCTCACAAATGCAACACTTTAGAAGTTTTAATAGTAATTTTTATTTTGTTTTGTGACCGAAATAGGTTTCCTTTATTTAAAACTTCAAAGGTCACAACAGAATGGTCACAACATAAGAAATCCCCTTAAAGTTTGGTGTGGGGTGGGAGGGGCGTTACACTAACCAAGACGCGGATGAGGAATTCAACGATGGCCTTCGTAAATCTAGTCTGGTGACTAGTTGTGCTACTCATATTGATTGGGCCTATGGTGATATTTTGAAAAGCTTTAGGATGGGCTCGAGGCCCCCCTCCAAAATTGATCACCTCAACATCCTCACGGGATAATATTACCCGGACTAGTATAGCATCCACAATCACTTTGCAGTCAGGGACTCCAAGTCATATATCTTGTCATCTCCTTCCTAGATCTGAATGGACGTCAAAACTTCCATACAGAGCTTTAGCGGTCCGCTTTGAATGTAGGCGATACAAGCTGGATGGTTTTGTGAGCGACTAACTCGCAGTGTGTTTTTCATACCATTGTCTTTATGAGTAACCCCATCCTCAAACTGTTGTGGAATCTGCTTCTCGTATGTCAAAGGAACCTCAAATTGATCTTCAAAGGCTCGATTTTTGGTTAGTGGGATCCAGTTGGGACTAAATGGTGATGTTTGATCATTCTCTTCTTTTCTCGCTCCCTCCATTCCATTTTCAGTAACAGTTAAGTCTATAGCGTCTGCTGGTTTGATTAGGGCCTTTCCGAGTTTGGGTTTTTTCTCTTGATATAATCGTTGCAGCGCTCTCTAAATATACTATAGGTTGTTTGTGGATTACCTCGACCAAAAAGGGAACTTTTTTCCTTAGCTATGAGTTACTTCTTCAAGCCGTTGCATGTCATGATGCTGAAAATTTGCATGTTGATTTTTGAGGGTATGCTCCAACCACCAGCAGTCCATAGGGCATGGAGGTATAGTGTGTATCAATGATTTCAACCTTTGGGCACGAATTACATATAGAGGGGAGCGGGTGATGTCCCTGTAAAATTAATTTTCTCGTTGTTTTTTTAAGCAATTTCTCTTTTGGTAGGAAATATGCATTTTGATAGATCCTGAGAGAAAAATCTTTGGACTGTGTGTGGTAGGGGCTCTAAAGATGTAGATCCGAGCTCTCACAGCTTATCTGCGAAGGATCTAAAGAAGTAGAGGCTTAATCAAAACTTCTGGTTGTTAATCCTTTTTTTAGCATAAGGAATTGATTAAGCACTGTTCTTCGAGATAAAAATATCTGGAATAAGTAGCAGTTCTAAACCAATGTTGTCTTTTGTGGCCTTTTTTTTTAAGAAGTTAGCGGGATCGCTAAGATCTGGCGTTTACTAGTTTTTATCAAAGATAATTCCTTATAGAGTCTTCTCTATCCCAATGGATGTGCCTCTTTGAGTTATGTCAAATCAAGTCAACTTATCATGGGTATCATTGTGATTCGTGCGTGATCATCCAATGGATAATACAGCCACATGTTTTAGCCATTTATCCTCTAGATATTCATGGTTCATTCTAGGTTCAATTCTGACACGCTTCACATCCATCATTATCGCTTTTTCTACCTTAGTCAAGTATTGCTTGACCGTAAGTGGCCGCAGCCAGCATTGCTGCTTCAGAGCTCGTGCATTCCTGAGGCTTCGCACCTTTGTAGTGAGTATACTATGGCCTTGATAATTAATTTAAATAGGTTATAAAAAGACAAACACATATAAAGTAAGGCATTTATATTGATTTATGGCAAACGATACATGGGTTCTTGTGTTTTACCATACTACTGGAGGGATAGGTCATAGTGTATCAAAAAGTCGCTAAAAAAGTCAAATTGATAGACGGAAAGAGGAAATAAACCGCCAACAAAAGTCTCTGTCACATCTGTTCATGACTACCATCCCTACTCTCATGACTGGCCCATGCCTGGGCCACCACTACTATAATGACTCTACGTGGGCATTTGGCGTCAACTTTGTATGTCAAAAGGTCATGTGGGCCCTACAAGCACCCAAGGTATCCCGTTCTGGACTTCGTAAATATAGACACGAAACGGAGGAGGGTGGGGTCCCATATGTCTAACCCTCCGTGAACCCATAATACAACTAAATCTATCCATACGAATCGTAAGTGAGGTAGCGTCATAGTAATCTCATGCTGGTGTACACCTCGAATGGTATTATAATGGAACGGTTTGCACCATTATGACAGGTGGATGTAAGCTTGCCATATTATTGACCTATAAGAATAAATTCAACAATGAAAGAGTGAGATAAAATCTCAGTGATGTCAATTTTTAATTACATCGACATAGGCCAACCTAAATCGGAATAAATCAAACTAGACAACAAATCGGATCATGTACTAGACTTTCGCAGATGATAAAACCAGGTTTAGGACAACTGAACCTAACTGAGTGAAATGTTATCGATGTCAATACGACCTTTCACTGATAATTACGATGAGTTTCCCAATGTTTTCGAGTTTCATATCTTTAAGACACAACACAAAAATAATCATTCGGTTTAGAATCAAGTACTAATTGATCTCGTGTTACTCTTTCCCCACCTATAGAGACCGTGTCCAGAATCACATAGCTAGGTGTACTTTCACATTTAATCTCCTGCGGAGCATAAGGATGACCTAACATATGGTATCGAAATAGCATCCTCAACATAAACATGCGTTTTTTTGCCATGTCATTTGTCACGCATTGTCTTTTTTGTGCATTAGTTATTTGCGCCCCAGTATACTCGACATAAGCACTAATGACCCAATGTATCGATCAATGGGTTTAACAGCACACATGAGAAATATGTAAACATTTGTGCGATCTGTATGGCTTGTAATTCTTGAGCTTGCTTTGTCTAGTTATTTTTGATGTTCATTAGGAAAGTATTTATTCTAAAACAGGAACGTATTCTAGATTAGTTACGCACAATCTATAACATGCGCTTTCTAATATTCATGGGGGTTAACCTTTAGCATCCACCTAAGCTATTCAACATATGATTTTAAGTGGGAATGTTGAAAACCAAGCTCGTCGTTGCCCACAAAAACTTGTTGTTGGGTATAAAAAAAAAAAAAAGAAAAACTTTCTCCTATAGACATTAGTAATTGTCCATTGCAATTTACTGTAGGCTTTCCATACACCACCATCCCGTTCATAAGAGCTAAAAGTCACAAACCAATTCAACATGGCACTAGTTCGCCTCTCACCATAATCGAAACCCATTTTCTGTGTCAGTCACTCGTGTTTTCGTAATGCTTGCACCGTTAAAACACAGCATAGCCTCGTAAGCCAATTCTTCGTCGAGCACACCAAAAGTTTACTACCTACACTTAGACCTCATATAACTATTTATGGTCGCGCCTTGTAACATTGCATAATTGAGAAGAGGGTGGGAAAAATTTTTTAAGGGATGAGCATTTGGCAACAATGCGTACAAGCCTGCAGTAACCTCCTAATTTTGCCCTGTCCCATCTTTTTCTTTTCTTCTCACAGTCGACATGCTCTCACTAGCAGATCTTTAGCCTGCATCTGCATGGCCACGATTGAGTTAGTTGAGTTTTCAGTATACGAGAAAAACATCTCGCTCTGTCTTGAAGGTTCCCTATGACCTCCACGGAGATCGGGATTGATCTACACAGAAATTTGCACCTCCCGGCCATGTACTGTGTCCTGCTCAACATTATAGAAATGAATGAGCCCATAATTAGTGAAAATGTACTCACCTTAGTCACTTTATCGACGCAACGGGCTTTAGGTTTGCTGCAGGGAGTACACCCAGTCAATCGGTGTGTCGACTAGCTTGTCCTGATGTTAGTGTACTTGAAAATCGGCGGATGTTATGAAGGATGTGTCGTCTTCTTATTCTCCGATGCGGTATGTGTCCTATCGAGGAAAGAGGAAATGCAGAAACTAGATGGCTGTTATTTGTACTAAGTCTCCTTATTATGCTTTGTGGATTACCATTCATAATCGGGCCGTGTCAAGCGAAAAGAGATCGACACTGTAAGCTAATGTTTTATAGATAGAAGTCTTGATTGGTGTTGATAAAAGGGGTCCTATTGTACGTACAATGTAAGGCCCGCAACTGGGCTAGGGCCATGGCGCGGACTATCAAAAGATAGGACATATCCTTGCAGTTGGGCTGGTGTTGAGCATCGACTGGGGGAGGTCCAAGCCCTCACGCCGACCTTCATCGTCTCCATATCCTCAAGTGAATTGGCCTACAATTCTTTGACTAACCCAGTAAAGGATCAATGGTTGCAAGGTTGGTGCATATAGTAAGAATAATGTTTTCGGGCCTCTTTACTCCCGCATACTCACAGCCGAATTAGGCTGGGGCATTTAACAAGTTTATTTTCAACTAGACTTGGTCTCAAGTGCTATCTCTCGACAGTAACTCACCTATTTATTATGATCCATTCGGCCCATGGCCAGACTTCATCCACTTTGGGTCCCCATAATTACATTTTCCGCACCAGCCAGCTTTTTATTATTTTATTGCGTTCGATTTGTCTTTTAACAAGTTTAGAACTATTAAGAGTTGGGCATTAAAACTGTGTTTCTTTCCTGTCCCACTTTAATTACATTTTGTCCTCACGAAATTGAATTGTCTGTCTTTTTATATATTCAAACAAAAGCGGATATCTGCTGCCTCATGACGGCTTTACATCTTTCCTAAGGTCTGCTTCCTCTGATGGTAGTGGTATTGCCACATACACTTTCACCAATGAATGATACTTTTAAGGCGCATGTATCTATTCCTTTTGATCTCCAATTATCTCGATTGGCTGCTCAATATAGCCGACCTTTCATCTCTACTTCCCATGGTATCATTTTCAATATGTTTTGCAATGGGTTCTACTTGATACGTTTCTGAACATCGGACACATGAAAAAATATTGTGGATTATTGGACATCTTTCAGTGGTAGTACTAGTCGATATGCCACCTCACCAATTCTTTCTAATATTTCAAAGGACCAACGTACCTCGGTTTAAGCTTTCCCTTTCTTTCCAAACCTAGATGCTCCCATCTCGGTGACACCTTCAAAAATACATGATCACCTACTTCAAAATTGCAGAAGTCGTTATCAACCTATCCCAGTAAATTTTTTTGTTCTGCGTTTGCTGTTTGTTTTTCGCAGGTTGCTCACAGGATTTACATTACACTGTGTCCCACTAAGAGGATTGGATCTAGCTCAAAGTCCTTGTTAGTTTCTGTTTGCCTACCTCAGACCATACACGTAGGTGTTCGGCAGGCCACTTACATATAGTACATCAAATGGCGCTCAGATGTGCCAATACTCTTTTGATAAACTGTTATTATTATAGAAAACTCCACTAAAGGTAATTTTCATTCCAATTTCCAA
>JAGVVM010014423.1:0-10838 GCA_019149425.1 Psidium friedrichsthalianum
AATAGGAAATGGCCACATTCAATTGGCCCAACCTATTTTTGGTGATTTTGATCCCTGATCATTCCTTAAAATGGCATTTTTGCCTCTTTGGACTATTTCTCCTAAATCCTTCCCAAAATTTGATTGCACATTCTCTACACCCCTCAGGCTTTACTAGGGATGCCATGGCTTGATTTGTTGTATTTTATCCGCACATTCTTTATCTCCTTAACTTGCGCACCTTCTTGCACTGATTGTGATTGTTAGGATTATATATTTTTTGCATGAAACCCTAGATTTTAGGGCTTTCCTCACCAAAATTGAGCATGCATGAAATCATAGTTAGAAAAATACTCGACGTTAGGTACTGAAAGGGCCTCGGTAGAAATATCATTATAACCAAGTTCCTGAACTCAAATCTCTAGTTCATAGAATTGAGTGGACTCTCCAATTGCTCAGTAGGGTATTGGGTTTACCTTCTACAAAAGACCAGTGGCGACTCCAAATGCATGTATACATTGCACATGTCACTTGATCATGTTAAAGATCGATGACAGTATAAAAAATCTTTCTTCCTCCCACGTCGCAATTTGGTATGGGTCTAGAAGGACTCGTGCTAAACCACATTCAAGGTTTAGCAATCCATTATCTTGACGTCTGAGATCAGGTTGCGACAGACTGAAAACTTCACTGGAGACTTAGTATTAGACCTAGTGGACTTAGGCTGTGTTTAAATAGTTGAGTGATTTTTTGACATGTTTTCTATAGGCACTCTTGCACAAAGATGTTAAATATTTTTGCAGATGGAAAAATAAAGGGAGTAGATTTTGCTAGCCCTTTCTACGGATTTAGAGTTGGGATTGAATGTTTAAATTATGCAATTTAAAGTGGTGTTTGATACAAACTGTTGTGCATGACTTTGCATTATGATGATCATGATATCTTGCACACACTGGTGATCAAACCTCGACTGCAACCACTTTTTAAAATACCTTATATAGGGAATTAGGTATGGAAAAAACCTTGTGTTGATTGCATTTGGGACGACCATACCCAATCTTGCTCACTTCCCAGAATTGTGATTCCAACCATCTTGAGTGGGTGCTCTTTGGGGAGAATCTATCATATTCGAGTCGTGCAAGCCTTCAGCCATAGGTCCCATACCAATCCTTTTGAATTTTAGAGTTTAACCTCATAGTCTCATGTGCATGTCTGTGAATGGTTGGTATACTTAAAATTAAAAATTTATTATTGAGTTTGGTTGGTAAGGCTTTTCTTATCTCTTGAACTTTTGGCAATTTACTTTGAGCTGATGCCATGTATTGTGAAACATTCATTGCATATCATGTATTAAATTTTATCATGTCATTCATCATTTTTTGAAAGTGTTCAAGCGATTGAATTAAATGCCATATTTAGGATAGATTTGTCATAGTTTCCCCTAGTCAATCGAAGGTTCCCAAGATGTTCGCTCATGAATGGGATATGGTCTAGCATCATGCTGCTAACGAATTCAATAGATTTCACTCATCTCATTTCGTACATGGAAGGGAGCCTATTGGACGCAACCTTATCCGAAACAAAAATTCCTATTATACTCGAAGTGCACTAGATTTGGAGTCCAAGCATGAAACGGAAAAGTTTCATGAGTTCTATATGAAAATGAGGAAGCAATGCTGTGCAATGAAGATCACTCCAAAGCATTCACCCTCGAAGAAGGAGGAGTGTCCTACTAGGAAAACCGGATCGAAATGCTGTTCGCCCAAGCAAACGAGCTCACAAATCAAGTGTTCGCCCGAAATCATTGTGTTATCATTTGATGGAGAAGATGTCAACACTATTAGTTCTTCAATCGGAGTTATTTTAGCTTTCTTGGTTTGGTGGAGATTTCTTCAAATAAAGACCCTGATATAGAGTAGCTGATTTTAAAGACCTTAGACTACTTTACGAAGATGAAACTTGGGGAATCTCTAGTTTTTAGAATCACATTCCCTTGATTAGCATTCTTTTTTTCTTTTTATCTCATGTGTAGGATTTCCCCACTTGGGATCATTCCCTATCCTATCTCCCTAGACTTGATTGTATAGGGATCTATTTGAGCTGTATACAATTTCATTTGACTTTTTTTTTTATGAATCTTATTATTGGAATGTGACCGCAACATTTTTTTTTTATCATATGAGCATTTCTAATCAATTACATGCTTCCTTTGGATGAAATCCTATTTAGAACTTTTATTTGACCCTTTTGAGCCAAATAAAGGAGTTTAACCTTTATTTCACCAAAAGGAAATATGAAATTGAATTAGATCATGCATAGCATATTACATTTGCATTGCATCATTCATTTGGCATTGTAATCCATGATAATCAATCTTAAAGTGCTATTTATATGTTATAGATTCAATGGGGAGGTTAGACTTATAGCTGATTCCCATTCCCCAAGATGAGCTTCTAATATGGTGGAATCATATGAATGAGGCTAACAGAATTATGTTAAGGCGTGCTTGGGGTATCTTTTGGAACTTATCAAGGTGGAGTGTCAAGCGAGCTTTATTCAGGAATTTAAACGATTATGA
Organism: Psidium friedrichsthalianum; assembly: GCA_019149425.1. Classification (NCBI taxonomy): domain Eukaryota; kingdom Viridiplantae; phylum Streptophyta; class Magnoliopsida; order Myrtales; family Myrtaceae; genus Psidium; species Psidium friedrichsthalianum. Next base: position 2,558 of record JAGVVM010014423.1, read on the forward strand.
AATTTAGACACCATGACATTTGTTATGGAGGGTCTAGAAATCACACCTACTTTATGGAGTACAGCACCACTATCGGAGTTAAGTTCACTCCTCGCTTAATTCAACCTCCCATTGGATTTATTCCTTCTAGTTCTATGGCTAAGTTTCTAGGCTTATGAGATAGAGCCCATTCTTAAGAGCAATTCTGGATGTCACGCCCAAACCTCCACAAGCGCGCGACATCTGCGCAACGACGGTCGATACCTGTGACATCCAGGACTGTCGCCAACCTTGAAACCTTCATATCCGAATTTTACGCTAGCGGAAGCGATACCTTACCCTTGACAACAAATGAGCAAGGACTAGCCAACCATAACACCTCATATATTACACATTCTCAGCTCCATATTATACATCAATATCAGTTTTACAAATATTAACGACAACAACTAATCTAGGGCGACCACATTCTTCAGCAACCACCGATTCGCCATAAATTGTCCTTGTCAACTGGGTACTCTGCCACTTGGATATCAAATCTTGTGGTATCCCTACCATGCTTATGTTCTAGGATCTGAAAAATAGGGTAATCACCTATGAGAACAAATCTCAGCAAGCTAACCTCTAATTCCCTTCTCAGAATACCACACAAATCCTTAGACCCAACTCCACGCCTCATCCAGGCACTCAAACCACAGAATCAAAATTCTCAAATATTATTTTGAATATGAACATGGGCCCCAAATATTTGAAATAGTAATATAAATATTGCTCGGGCCCTATTTTGCATAAAATGCTCCAAAAACCCATTTTTCGGTACTCGGTCCACACGGGACCCACAAAATTTGTCTTTTTCAAATCAAAATCAAATTGGGCAGCACGTGAACAGTGTTCTTGGGTCGTGAACAGTGATTTCAAAATACTATTTGGCCCGTTTTTGCACTAAATCTCTCAAAAATCCATTTTTTGGTACCCGAACTTCGCGGGACCCACATCCACCACCTCAAACAGCCTCATTCAAACATGGACAGCAACATTTCACCAATCCACAAAATATTCACAGCCCCACATAATTTAATTTGCGTAAATACGCCAATTTCGGTAATTTTTCCTAAACCGATTTACCTCGAATCAAACCCTAGAGCTAGTCCATGGCATGTACAATATTCTAATCAAGAAATAGAGGTATAACTTACCTAATCGATGCTGAAACGGAGCTGAGAAAGCGGTGGAAACGGTGGCGCACGGCGGCGACCCAAACAGAACGACTGATTCCGGTGGATTTTGTCCAAACCGGGGCTGATCAAGGGTCGAACAGGATGGTTCACGAACTGAAAATCAATATTTTCACATGAAAATGAGCTCTAGGGGTCGCTGGGGTCAACATATATCAACATGAGCCCTATATGAAATTCGGGTAACAAAAGACTAGTTCGTTGACCGAAATGTCAAAGCAGATTTGAAAGGCCAAACAATCTCGGATCGAAGTGATTCAAGTTGGAATAGAACCACAAGACATTGAACTACAACATACCCAAAAATCACGATGATCCAATGGTCGGATTTCCGTCGGCGGCCAGTTGAAGTTAGCAGCAGAAAACTAGGCCGCGAGAGAGAGAGATTCGAATTTTAGAGAGAGAGAGGAGAGAGAGAGTCTGCTGGAAATAATGGAGGAGAGAGAGTGGTTTGACCAATAAATATCCTAAGTTAATTATTGCCGGTGACTATTCACCGAAAGCGACCTAAAGCTGAACGAATTGACTGATTTTTGAACTATTAGTGAAATTTGGACTGATAAGCTTGGGCCTCAATTATTTTCAGTCAAAGCTAGTCAAATTGGTCAAAAGATGACCGACGAGACATTTCTCGAAATTCATGAAATTTCAGGACCGGTAGGGCTCAATCGGTGCTGATTTGGCTCAATCACGATCGGAAAATAACTCCGAATTTCGTCGAATGATTTTTCTAGCCTCACTAAAATTACTAACACTCTCTAGCCATACAGTCTAGGTCAAGCTGGGGGGAAAAACGGTCACTTTCAATATTTTTCCTTTCTTCGCGGCACTTCGGAACCAATTGGTTAATTTTCAAGCTTTTAGGGCGATATCCAATTTCAATTGCGATATTCCCGAAAACTCGATTATCCAAGCTCGGAATCTAATTTGTGGCCACATTCATGTGATAGCGACTCTAGTAAATACTCAGACAAACGGGCGGCTTTTAGGAGCTACGAGTATCGACCTGAAATTAGGTCCACGTACTTAAATTCCTAGCTAGCCATTCCCCTTTGGTTAGTTATCTCGAAATGATCAGTTCCGAGTGAAATTTAACTATAGTGCATCAATGAAATATATATCCATTCTATTTACAAATTGCTAGAGTGGGTCGAATTTCAGGATGTCACAATTTTGGTAGGTTCCCTCTCTCGTTCTTAATAGAAAGATTCTCAAATCTCCCATTGATAAAGGGACGAAATCGAGTAGAGTCTTTATTTTAGCCTTTTGGGTTTGTACTCTTTCCTATCTAATAACCACGTTCAACCCACTGCTTTTTATTGTAGCTTGTTGTGAGTGGATTACTCTTAACATGATCTTACATGAGACTTTCCTCTCCTTAAATCGTTGCAAAACCAATTAAAAGGGAGTTTTTCAGCATCCACCGGCTTTCTCTATATGTGGTTTACCTCCCATATCAAAGACTTTAATCTTCACACGAACTTTTTGGATTTATAAACCAACAAACTCATACTTTAAAAACCTTCATTCAAGCTCAAACACTTATTCCAAAGTGTTTGCTCATTGAATGTATTGTTTTTCTTAGGATCTTAGAGTCAAAACAACTCCGATGGCGGCTTAGATGGCCAAAGTTACTAAAGGCCCAATTCATGTGCCAAGATGGACATTCTATCCCACTCTTGGGATATACTGGAGCGACCGTTTACTATTTGATGTGAGTTATTAGGCAATTTGGGGTTCTTTAAGAGATTGCACTTCTGACTCATCCAAAAGTATTTGAATTTGACTCCTCACATGGAATGCTTGCAAATGGAGAGACAAATCAGTTTCAAGCCAAGGTGGATCAAATTGTTCACGTTTTGAAAAGTTCACCCACTTAAGGTATTGAATGGCCAGACTTCCTAGATGGTGAAATGGAGATTCATCGAGCCTCATTGGACTATATCCAGCATTTCAAGGGAGTTAGACGTGCTTTTGTTGAGCCCTATGTGTTGGAATGCATCGTTCCATATGTACTTGGACTAGGACCATATATATATATATATATATCTCCAAAGACGTGGAACCATTAGCTTTCTCTAAAGATGAAGAGTGTCAACTTTGGAAATGTGATGATTCTAGAGATGCTGAGGATGCCTTAGTCATCAAACATCCTAGACATGGATAACTGATCCCCATTTGAGTTTAGAACATATGAATGTCGCATTTTAAGCCTTTTGAATGCTCCTTAAATGCATTTCATTGTTATAGACTCATTTTAAGCTAATTTATGCATATTGAAGTTTTTCGTTGAAATCATTCAAAAATGATTATCATGGATTTACACTTTTCCCAATAACATGTCTTCTTATGACAAATGTAATGTGAGGCTAAGGCTCACGTGGAAGCCCTTTTCTCCATTAATAACTAGAACGCACGATGTTACAAAAACTTTAAGTTTTAAGCTTTCATTACGATTTCGATGATTCTAATTCCTCCAATTATCAATAGGTGATTTTAAATAATGAGGACGTGAATTCAAACTTGTATTAGAGCTAGCATGGAGAAAGAGGAGTTGGGAGCAAGAGCTGGTAATCTTGAAAACCATATGAATCTTGTGGCAACCTTATTATCAAAGATCAAAGCTATGATGATTTTGACACAAGGGAAATACTCAGCAGCTCCCGATGTTGATCCAACCCCTTCTAATACATTGGATACAAACCAGAATTCAGGTACCAATCAGGTTTTGGCAATTGATCCCGTGCTTAGCACTGAGATTCCTTCTAAAGCTACACCGGTTGTAATCAACTTGGAGAAAGGAAGAAAAGATAAGCCTGCAATTAATTTCGAGGAATGAGTGAAACAACAAGCTAAAATTGAAGAATACCTAAGTAGTTAGGGTTACGAGCTTTCCCAGTTCGGTAAAGTAACACCTTTTGCAAAGATAGAGGTTCCTACTAATTATTAGGAGCCCAATTTTATCTGTAAGTATAATGGGACTGGCTATCCCAAGGTTCATCTGAAGTATTATCTGTATAATATAGCGAAATACTTGGACAATATTTCGCTGTTGATGAACACGTTCCAAGAAAGCTTGGCTAGTGTGGCATTATCTTGGTACATCGAGCTTGATATTAAAGATTTTGATGACCGAGAAGATCTGGCTAGTGAATTCTTGCATCAATATAAGTTCAATATGATCACTACTCCAAACAGAGAGGATTTAACTAGAACTCCCAAAGGGAAAAATGAAGTTGTACGCCCATACACCTAAAGGTGGAGAGCTCTAACCACTTAAGTCAAACCATCAATTTTTTAGGATGGATTGGTAGACATTTTCTTGAAAGCATTACCATTTGATTACTTTGACAAGTTAAATACTTCGAGCTACCAAACATTTGGTCATCTAATCAAGGTAGTTGAAAGTTTTGAATGGGCTATGAGAGAGAGATGTGCACACGAAGCTCCCTATAAATGCCAGTATCTACTGAAGAAGGAATGTGAACATGTTACAAAGGTGGCCTTTGTATCAAATCCACTTAATCCCAAGAAATTCCAGAATACTACTCCTCAACAAGGGAGTACTTCTTGGTTTGCACAAAAAGCATTTGAAACTAAGAAAAAGCAATATCAGTACGGTTTATTCTTCTCCTCCGTCCTCTATTAAAGCTTCTCCCTATGCTTCTGAAGGGAGATTGGTAGCCAAGGAGCCTCTAGGGGAAAATCCTCCTAAGTTTGTTGGGTATGACAAGATCGAATTCTGTGTGTATCACATGGGTTGTGTGTATCACATGGGTGAGAAAGGACATAACGTGAATAACTATCTGACCTTGAAGTATAAAGCCCAAGCTCTAATCGACAATAAGATTCTTGAGTTCAATAAAATGGAGCTGAACGTTCAACAATATCCACTCTCGAAACATCAAGAAATGAACGTGGTGTATTGAGAAGATCGTGAGGATCGTATGAATTTTTTGGTTGACAACGGCTAGATTACAAGCAATTCTAATGATGGCATCATCATATCCAAGGGTGGAAAGCTCACAAGGGAAGAGAGGATGATGTGCTTAGCCAAGTTGCTCAGTTTGTGGGTTGTTAGTGAAGTAGACATCCATGCCTAATGGAATATTCTCCACAGGAGATTTGTCATCAGATTATTTTGTTTTTGAAACTGGGTATGGTAACTTGCGGAGAATCCCACCTAAATGCCTAAGAGGCGGTACGGCAACTCTTATTAAATTTGAAGAAGAGCTCAATGAAGATGAGCTCAATCTAGAAAGAACCCATTGAAGCGATAAACGGTTTATTCAAAAAGCCATGGAACGTGGTGAAACTGTGGATATGTTGGGAGAAGATTTTGGGGATACAATGTTAAAGTCCTTTATTCACCTCCCTCGTCTTTCTTTGTGAACTCTAAAGATATCGCGCCTCATGTTTTGAGTAGTATGGACAATCTTGTGGAAGAGAGTTTGGTTGGAGCAATTGATGAAACGGCCACTATTATCCTAATCTTGACTAGATTGAGACATCAGATCAAATGGCAAGTCAAGATGTACACATTTGGTTTGGTAATTTAGAGATTCATCTTGATTGTCTGAAGACTATGTTGGTTGATATGCTTTGGCAATTGATGATTCTTAACGCACTGTGAGCAGAGGAGAATATGCAAGCATTAGAGTTGTGAAGGGAGATGGAAAGATAGCATCATCGAATTGTGAACTTAGAAAATTGCTGTACAAATCTAGCTAATAAATTCTCGAATTTAAGGGAACACGTGGTTCCGTTGCTTCAAAGGGGAAATACTTCTTCTCCCAAATCAACTTCGAACATAATCTTTCATAAAAATATGAAGGCGTGGGATGTCTCCAAGCTCGCATCTCATACTATTTGCACAAGATGATTGGCTACTATAAAAATGATGAAGTTCTCATCTAGAATTTTGGCACAATTTGATCAGAATGGCAAGATTTAGCTGACTAGTTCCTACGATATTATGAATTTAACTTGAGTGTTACTATTTGAGGGATAATTTGATTTGTTTGAGCAAAGATGAAGGTGAGGATTTTAAGCCCTTTGCATGCAAATGGAAATTACAAACGAACAAGTAATCCTCCTTTGACCAAGAGGGAGTTAGTGGAATATCTCTTAAAAACCCTTCCATGTGAGTATTTCAACTGAATGTGTGCATATGGATACCAATCATTTGAACACTCAATAAAGGTTGGTATGAGAATAGAAGCATCATTCGTGAAAACAAGGCTAGAAAAAGGGAGAATTATGGAGAGACCCCTAGCAGAGGCAATGTCTCTAATTCTTCAAGGAGCACACCATTATAGTGAAAACATATGACGATATAATTCGAAGGAACTGGATGATAATGATCTAAACTGGAATGTTGGTGCTTTGATCCCTTTTGTGATCAACTTGGATGAAGTGGATAGTCGGGTGAGGAAGTTGATTGCTCCGTCAAGCCATCAATGATCAAATCCTTTGATATTGAGATAGGTGATGCTCCAAAAGAAGAAGACGTTAAAGCTAAGCCATATGTGATTATGATGCCACCTATAGAGGATTTAATCCTAAAGCGATCTATTAGGATTATGATACCAGCGATGTGAACGCTATTACACACTTTGAGAGAGTTTATGTACCTTAGAAGGTGGAGTTGAGAATAAGGGTGTAAATACGAGATGCCAAACAAATTTTATCCATTATTAAAATGGGTGAATTCGAGATCATTGAGAACTAAGGAAGATGCTTGCCCAAATTTTGCTAGGATTTGTTTAAAACCAGATAAGCATAAAAACACTCATAAATGTGCTAAATGATGTGCATGTAACGGAGATCATCAACGAAATCCAATTGGAGGACTTTGTTGGCTCTACTCTTCTAAAAGACCATATATCTTTTCTAACGAGGATTTCCCTTAGACGAGCATACCCATAGGCACTTTACATATCCTGGGAGGTGATGGCAAGCAAGTATCTCAGGTTTTGATCGACAATGGTTCAGCTCTCAGCCTTTGTCAATTGGACACCCTTAGAAGTTTGGGAGTAAAAGAAGAATTGATTAGAGTCTCCAAGACTAATATTCGTGTGATTTTAATGGCATGAAAAGAGATTCCAATGGAGAGATAGAATGGATGTTTCATCGGTCCTTCAAATTTTTCGATTGTCTTTCAAGTGCTGGATATGCCAAGCTCATTTGACTTTTGCTTAGAGGCCGTGGATTCACATAGCTGGGGCAGCTCCTTCAAGTTTACATCAGAAGGTGAAAGTGTGGGTTGATGATAAGGTAATCACCGTCCATGGTGAGATTGTCTCTTAGAGTATATCAAGTGGGTACGGTCCCCTATGTAGATCCTAGATTAAAAGAAGGGACTGAGCTACTATTATCTTGAATCGGTGTCCTTCGTGCATATACCTATGGGAACCAAGATAAGGGCTCCTTTTCTCTAATTCTCTCTCATGCCTAGAAGGATTTGTTGGAAATCGGATGTATTCCTGGGATAGGATGGAAAGTATTCCCAAGGAATTCTGATACATTCGACTGCAAACTCTAAGGAAGACAAGATGAACCTAGGCTACAAGGAAAAAGAGCCAATGTCCTATCATTTGTTGACACTTAGGCTACCGAGGTCGAGGTCAAGGTAAAGAGCAGAAACGAGGAGCCAATAAGCTCAAAGGAAAGCCAAGAAATAAAAGAAAAAGCTGAAAGAAAAAAAAGCCAGGTTTTCTCTAGTATCATTGATAGCCACCCTTAGGAGGCCTCATCAGGACGGTCCTGACCGGTCAACCAGTCAGGATGAGCGAAATCGTTATAGAAAACCAGGCCCATGAGGATATTCCTACTAGTAAAGACCACTCAGGCCTCTCCGAAAGCGAGACGTTTTGATATCCACTTTTAGCCAGGTTTCTCTATAGGACCCTATAGATGTGTTCAAAGACGTAGAGCCATTCAGTGAGGTGGAAACCAGGACCTATCAACCAGTCGTGTGTTGATGATGAAGTCACATGATATAGAACGGAAATAACAATGAGGATATTACCTCCCATGAGTAAAGCACCACTCTCCCTCTCATTTAT
>JAGVVM010014424.1:0-13900 GCA_019149425.1 Psidium friedrichsthalianum
TCAACATGACTCGGGGTCGCTTCATCAACTGCACCCACTAATCCTTCTTCATTAACGGGGTCATCCATGCCGTCCCACCCGTCAGGGACGATTTCCTCGATTTTGACAAAGAAGCTTGGTGGGATAGAGTAGAGTACTCGATAGTTATAGCCTCCGCTATATTGGCCCAGAGTGTCCACTATGTCTCCCCTTTCGAGGGCCTCCCGCAAAAATTTCTTGTCGGCCTCATGCGCCCTTTTGTGGCGGATTTCCTCGTCATCTAGTTCTTCATCGGATTCTCCTACAACGTGCTCTTCACTCAGCACGTGTTCACATGGGGCCCCTCCCAAGCTTCTATCGTTGACTTCTATCCTGAACTCACTGGAGGACAGGTCGATCTCGAACGGCAGCTTCATCCAGAATGTCCAAAGTGGCCAATTTCTCTAGAGCATTCTATTTTCTCCTCCCCTGAGGCTTCTCTGTCAGCCGGGTATATAGAGGCCACTTCCGACACCTCTGCAGCTTGGCCGTATCAGCCGTGTACTCTAGCCTATTCGCGTTACCTTCGTCCCATATGGCGTTGACTCTGTCGTGATCCAGTAGGGGGTTCTGCTGTACGTTCGGTTCTGTCTTGTCGAACTCCAATACTCCCCCGTCTATCAACGCCTGCACTTTATACTTGAGCACGAGACAGTTGTCTGCATTGTGTCCTTTCTCTCCCATGTGGTAGATGCATGACTGTGTCTCGTCAAACCCAGGAAACCTTGGCGGATTTGGCCTTGGAGGTTCTTTGGCGACAAGTGCCCTTCCAACAGCATAGGCAGCAGTTTCGACAACGACGAGGTAGTGGTGTAAAAGACGGTGGGGCTCTTTTCTTAGCCTCGAACTTCCTTGGGCTGATCCCGACTTGCCACCCAGAGTGGGGGTGGATTCCGAAAACTTCCTTGGTCTTAGGGGTTCGATACGAAGGCGAGGTCGCCTGAATTATCCCTATCCCTTCTAATTGGATACTGCCGTTTGAAAACAGTCTCGGTATACGTTTCTCCCTCGATGCCCACTCGTGGCGCTCGGCCACCTTGATAAGGTGCACGAAAGGTTTGGCACCCTGAAGTGTTCAACCTCTCGAAGTACTCGAGAGGTAGGGTTTTCAGGAACAGATCTACCAGCTCCTCCTCGGAGATGGCAGGTTTGACTTGAGTCGCTATTGCTCGCCATCTCTGTGCAAACATCCGTATTGCCTCGTTCCTTCCCTTCGTGGTTCTCAACAGATCTTCCCTGGTCGGCGCCGTGGCCGTGTTGAACTTGTATTGGTGCAGAAATTCCTCTGTCAGATCCTCCCAACTGTCGTATTCCTTCATGTCAAGGTCGATGAACCAGGACAAAGCGGCGCCAGCTAAGCTTTCCTGAAAGTGTTCATCAGGAGTGGGACGTAATCAGAATAGTGCACCATCTTGCGCAGGTAATATCTTAGGTGGCCCGGGGCCAGCTCGTCCCATCGTACTTCTCACGAATTCCGACTCCTTATACCCAGCCAGACTTCTATCTTAGTGAATGGTGAAATCTTGTCGAACCTAGCCAGCTCGTAGCCCTGACTACTCAAGCACTCTTCGATCTTCGCAAGTCTCCTCACGCCTTCCTCGGTCTTAGCTGGGGGTTTCTCTCTCTTTTCTTTTTCCAAGTCAATCACAACTGCAGGGGTCTTAGGGGGTGCTTCCTTTTCAGATTTGGTGCTAGCCGTCTGATTGGTATCCGAGTCTGTAGATGTGCCGGATGCGTAAAGGCGTAAAGGGATTGGCCCGGGTGTTTGAGGACTTTCCTTACGCGGCGGTCATCATTGACTTCATTTCTGCCATCATGGCAGCCATCATGTTGATCTGGTTCTCAAGGTTGGCTACCCTAGGAGTCAGCTCTTGTTCTCCATTCTCAACTTTCGCGTCTTGTGCGGGTCCTCGTGACTACAAGATATTATCTGTTTTAAAAATAGCGAGTCAGGAATCTGTGAGTAGAACGAAAGTGCGGAAATCTAAAACCTTCTCAATACTATGTTCATACGTGGTTAATGGGAGGAAAGACTCGATCATGAGCCTTAGCCTCATGTAAACAGTCTTTCTACTCATTAAACGTGAATGAGCATACTATCAAGAAGGTGAATAACCCGTGATAATTATTTACTCAAGAAAACCATGATGAATGATCATATATGAAAATGTCATGAGCTTATTACAATTGAAGGCAGTATCAAAATTAAATGGGGAAATCGTCTATTCAGTCCGGCGGCGCTTGGAGGCTAAGGCATCCTTAACGACCTCTGATCCATCCAAGTCCCACACATGCGGGTCTTCGTCTTCCTCGGCTGGCGGCGGTCTCATGTGTTCTGGTACGTATGGCTCCACTCCGAAAAGGTGCGGGACGACGTAGTCAGGTACGTACGGTTCCACCAAGGACTGTCGGTACTCCTTGAACAGCCTGATGTACTCCTTGGACGCTCGGTGAATATTCATCTCCTCATCCAGGTAATCTGGCCACTCTACGCCCTGTAGCAGGGAGTTCTTCAGGGTGTGGATTATGAGGTCGATCTTGGCCTGGTACAATGTCTTGGTCTCTTTAGTGAGCTCACCTCGTGGTAGGTCGAAGGCGAAAATCCCTGGACGCACTGCTGGGGGGACCTCCTGTAGCATACCAAATTGCCTTACCACCCTAATAGGATAGTAGGCGGTTCCACCTGTACAGCCTAGTAAGGGAATAGGGTTCCCATCCATTCCGGTGATGCGGGCTTCTAAGATCCTAGGCCAGGTTAGGCACCAGTGAAGCTGTTTTGGCTTTAAATCTCCTAGTCGTTCCATCCAGTCTTTGAAAGATAGCTTGTTGACAGAGGATTGACATTTCAGGAAGGACCCGAGTGGGTGGATATGTCGGCTAATTTCATAGCATCCGACACGTAGGTTGAAGGTTTTGATATGTGAGGTGAACCACATGTAGAGAAGGCCATTGGAGGCTTGGAAGTTACCCCTTTGAGTGGATTGGAAACGGTTCAAGGAAAGGAAGATCTCGGCTAAGATCATGTAAGAGTAGTTCCAGCGGTAACACACTTGCTTGGCAATATGAACGATGGAAGGATAGAACGTGGTTTAGGAAGTAGGGAATAGAACGAAAGCGAAAAAGGTCAGGATGAATACTCTAGCCGGTTTAAGACCGACTTCGATGGGAAGGGACGAGTAGTTGTTATAGAGGAATGAGAGGGTGAACTTGCCGGAGTTGGATTTGAGAATTTTTTCAATTTCTGTGGTCTTGAGACGCAGAAATTTGGACAGGGCTACGGTGGAGTCCTTCCCTAATACTGGCTACACAATGTGGTCGTCAAACTCTAGTCCGATGATCGCTGTATATTCCTCCAGGGTAGGTGTAATCTCTAGTCCTCGGAAGTTGAAAGTCATGGTCTCTGAATCCCAAAATCTCGCTAAGGCCTAGATGAGGGTGGGTTGATAGTTCACCTCGATGAGATCCACTAAGCGCCCCAAGCGTTCTTCGACGTAGGCCTGGTTATCTGGGCTGAGGCGGCTCCACCATGCTGCGAGCTCCTTGCGTGGGACTGAGATGACCTTGATATCCGATTTTCCCATCTATTTTGAATATGTGAGGATATGCTAAAATTAATTACCACGGGTTATAATGCAAAATGAATGGAGAAGCAATGTGAATGCATTAGTCCAATTCCATATTTTCTTTTGGTGAAATAGGGGTTAAACACTCCTATTCGACCAAAGGAGGTCAATCAGAGGGTTTTAACCCAGATTTCTTGCAAAGGAAATTATGCAATTGGCTAGGATCCCTCAATGATTGGAATGAAAGCCATTGCCAACCCCATCTACTAAAAATCTCAAAAAGATGTTGAAAAATGTGCGAATACATCCCAAAAGATCCCTAATACATCAAGTCTAAAGGGGACGAGGAGGGATGCGAAAATACAACATCCGAAAATTTAAAGTGTATGAAAAATCATCCTTCTATCCTAAAAATGGCTTTCAAACCAATCATTTAGGTGATGATATGATGTATGATATGCATGGTATGTGAAATTTAAAGCATATAGAAGTGAATTGCAAGTCAAAAGTAAGAAAGCCTTACCAACCAGACTCTTTTTATTTTTGGTTTTAGGTATACCAACCGTCCAATGACAAGTGAGGAGTTGACTTTAAAAAGTAAAAGAGGAGACAAGGTATGGACCTAAAAGGCTCCCGCTATCTGACTCGACAACTTAGCCCACAAGCGCGATCAAACGTCAAGTGGGAAGAATCGTCAATTCAAATAGCGAGCAGGATCGAATATGGTCAATCCAGGTGCAATCAAACGCTAGGGTTTTGCATATCGATCCCTATCTATGGCGACCTAAGAAGAGTGTTTCGCGGCTTGGGTTTAGGCGCTTGTGTGTACAGATGTCGTGTTCCTCAAAATATGCAAGGCATGCACAGCAGTTGAAATCAAACAGCGCTTCTAATTTGCAGGAAATAAACAAACAAACCCAACTCCAATCCTGCATAAAAAATGTCAGCACTCACTCCTCCCCTTATAACTCCCATCTGCAAAAACATCTAACACATTTGGTTAGTGGACTTACCTCACCCATATTTGACGCATTTTTTTTTATATAAAATGGATCTTATATGGGTTACTAATTTTTAGAAGACCTCTAAAAATGGGTTCAAAATATTGAAGTAAAATTAAATGGGTCAAATATGGGCCACACGTGAAACCCATTTCGGACCCACTTTTTACCCATTTTCGACCCAACAAGGCAACAGGCTTTGCAGTTGGACCCAACGCTTGCTCTCTCTATCCCATAGAAGAGGAGGGTTTCGTTCGGAATCCGATCCCGCTAAGCCAACTTCATCCCGCGCCTCTATGATCGGCAATCGTCGTCCCCGCCGCGTCTGTCCGCCCCATGGAGACATTTGGGGGTTTTCTTATGTTGATTTGGTGTCGATTTTGAGCAAGTACTGAAGGGAGGGGCGAGACAAAAGGTGGAATTGGAGACCAAGTTTGGAATCAACTTCAAGGACGGGAAGAGGGAGATCAGGGGCGATCCGGCGTACGTGAGGGTAGCTTGCGAAGCCAACTTGAAGAGGCTCGCCATCGATTGCATCGACCTCTACTACCAACACCGTATTGACACTCGCGTCCTCATCGAAGTCACTGTACGAATCCTCATTAAACCTTTGCCTCTCTTGAGACTTTCTGTGAGCCATATAATCATTTGCTGACTAGATTGGTGTTGATTACGCACCGACATGTTAAAATTTTGTTGGCTTTTGTGGCAGAAATGAGCTATTTCCTTGCCTTTTGACCTATAAGCTATTGTTAAATGAGGCTTAAGTTCAGTTGATAGTAGAGTTCAAGATGCAGCAAAGTGTTGTTAAAGAGGTTGTGGAATTTAGTGGCTAGCTGGGTTTTTGTTTTATGGGCACTTTCTACAAGTTAAGGGACGAAAAGCATGAAAATTATTTGAAATCTTCCTTCGAGATGAAAGTGCTATGGGGTTCATCCTGATTTATATAAAGGATCACATTGAAAGTTGTTCCATTAACTTAATGCCTTGTGAAGATTGATTAATATTTGCTAAGAAATACCTAGCCATGATGTAATGTTTGAAAAGTCAGGGAACACAAACTATTCAAGGATCAGGACACGGTAAAAGCTAATGGTGTGCATGATTCTTGGGAGCTTAACACTTCGGAACTTGACTGTTGTTGTTGTTTTGTCATATGAATATTCATAGATCGGAGAGTTTAAGAAGCTCGTTGAAGAGGGTAAAATCAAGTACAACATCCGAGGCCTCTACGTCTACAATCAGAAGAGCACATGCTGTTCATCCCATCACTGCAGAGCAATTGGAGTGGTCTCTGTGGTCAAGAGATGTGGAGGCAAAGATCATTCCCACGTGTAGGTAAAAAACCACTCTGTTAGTCTGTTCATGCGCTAACAACAGTTTTCTTCTGACTGCTCTTCCTTAAAATGGTGACCAGGGAGCTTGGCATTGGAATTGGAATTGTTGCCTATAGTCCTTTAGGTCGAGGATTCTTTTCTTTGGGCCCCAAGTTGTTGGAGAATGTCTCCAAGGATGACTTAAGAAAGGTTTGTAGGAATTGGGTCATCAGCTAAACCAAAACAGCTCATCAACTCACCATTGCAAGAAAAGGAAATTTTGGGACGAAACAGAATAGAACAGATTGGTTTTGCATAAACAAATAGGAAATTCATTCTTACCCTTCTTTTTGCCCAAGAAAATTAATGGCAGCTTATTTTGGGCATTCTTATCACTTCCATTGCCTCAGAGTCAGCCTTTAGCATTGGAGGACGCATTCCAAAAAAATATCGTAGTTCTCTTTCACCTGAAAGTGTAGAGGCGAAGCTGTGCACCAGAAATTGGTTATTTGGAGTTCCACTTGAGGAAGATTTCAATGATGAGTCTCTCATTGTCAACTTTGAAGACTATTTGCATTAGGTACTTTTTTTTTATCTCATTCTCCTCTTAGTTTACTCACATGATTTAATGCACATGAGAAACAATTAAGACTCGTTGGTATGTACGATATCCACCAAGAAGTGTGTTCTATCACACCAAATAGTTCCTTTCTATGAGTCTAATATAATTATTGTAGTTGATTTATCGTTTTTTTCTGATGGAAGATAACAAATGAATCAGTGTACCTATGAAGCCCTTATTGACATTTTGTAATGCTGTATGAAAGCTTTCTGTTAAGAGGTAGAAACTATCATTTAGTGCTTGATCACATCGATGGTTGAAAGTCAGATGGTAGTATTCGTGACATGGACATCCTTCTCTGATAATATCAGGGTTAGAAGTTTCATAATTAACCCTTTCAATGTTGTAATGCATAACTTTCACTGTGGACAACATGTACTTTGGGCTCTCGAGTATTCTTTTTCCATTAACTTCACGGTATTTCTTTGATTTAGGCATTACCTTCATTGAGGGAGAAGCATGATGAGCTTCTGCTGAGAGAATTTGTGACAAGGTGGGCAAACCATAAGGTGATGGTTAGGTGGCTATCTCATTTCTTCCATTATCTGGACCGGTACTTCATTGCTTAATAATCATTGCCGCCCCTTAATGAAGTTGGCCTAACTTGCTTTCGTGATCTGGTATGTCACCTGTGACCTCTTATGTGTGATGTCCTCTTTCTGCTGATCATCTATAGAAGAGTTCATGGTCCAGATATGCCTGAATTATGCTGACTGTAGATTAATGATGTTGACTTTTTCCATATGTGTTGACAGTTATCTCATTGCACTTCACTGATGATGTTTTCAGGTATACAGGGAGTTATATCCAAAAGTCACGAAAGCTACTATCTCTCTAGTATGATTGTATCCATCCCCTCTGATCCTTAAGTGGTCTCTTAATTCTAGAAATCTCGTTAGTTGTTATGACTGTTCTTAATTTTGATTAGATTGATGAAGAACGTAAGGGAAAGCAAATTGGCTGCGTTTTACTGAAGAAGGTTTTGGATATATTTGTTGAAATTGGGATGGGGCAAATGGATCGTTATGAAGGTGACTTTGAAGCATCACAGCACTAGATGTCTTATCAGGAGGTCCAAGAGACTTGAGAGACATAAAGCTCTTCTCAATTTGTGCTCAACTGAAACTTGCTCTTGTAACTAGAGATTATATATGTGGGAAACTAGTCAATCTTTTATTCCATATGGATCAATTACAAATGAGGTTGCAATTGTCTTTTTTTTTTGTTTTATCGCTACCGTCTTATTTTAGCGTTTTTCCTTACATATGTTGGATCGATTTATATTTAGTCAGCCTTTTTTTATTTATTTATAAGTATTTCAATTTACATATTTTTTTAAATTTTTTTATTTTTAAATTTTTTATTGTTTAATTTGCTTTTTTTATTTGGTGTAAAGTTTTTAGCCAAGTAATAGACGCAAGTGAAGAGCCTAAAATAGGTTAAATGACGTAATATGGGTCAAAATGGGTCGGGTCAGGTATAGCTTAATTGCAGGTCGGGTCGGGTATGGGTCATTAAATATGGGTCAAGACGAGTTAGACGGGTCAATATGGGCCGACCATATTCGACCCGACCCAAACCCGACCCGACCCACCCATTTGACACCTCTAGAATTTTCCTATTTTTTTAGACGTTTTCCTGTATTTTCTAGAATTATTTTATTTATTTATTTATATTTTTCTGACGATTTTTATATCTAATAATTGTTTTGGAATTTTTTTAGAACTTTTGTAACTTTTACGAAAGTTTTCATTTGTTTTTCCTATTTTTCTCGGGTTTTATTTCTATTTACACTTTTTATTCTCAATTCTTCATAATTTCCAAATTTTCTTAATTTTTCTAAGATTTTTCAGAATTTTTTTATGACTTTTTCTTATTTTTTATATTTCCTAAGGTTTTTTCTAAATTTTTTTTATTTCTTTTTATTATTTTCTACTTTATTTTCTCTTTATTTATATATTTTTTATTTATTTCTTCGGACCGGATCGGATTGGCCCGGTCTAGCCGACTCGAACCCAACCTGAAACCCTAAACAACACAGCTTTGTTTTTTGTTGATTTTTCTTATTTTTCTAATTTTTTATTAACTTTCTGAATTTTTCTATCTTTTATTTCTTTTTTATTTATTATTTTTTTATTTATTTATTAGCTATACGGATCGGGTCGGATGGACCTGGCCCACTAACCTAAACCCAATCCAGGGCCCACTACTCCAACCCAATGGCAGAAACGACGTAGTTTTGGGAGATTTTTTTTTAAGATTTTTGAATTTTTTTGTTTTTATTCTATGTTTTCTAATTTTCCTGCCTAGGTTTCAATCCTACGACTTAGAATGTGTCACGTGGCACTATCCTGGCCGCTCATCCCTCATACTAAACCTACGGTTGAGATCCAACCCAAGGACCACATCTCAACCGTCCGATCATCATACCAAATTTGACGGTTGGTGCTAAAAGGAAGACTAAATCCTGACTGTCCACCTTTTTTATTTTCCGAAAATGTTTGAAAATTTCAAATTACAATTTTTTTTACCCCAAAACTCTAGAATCTTAACACCTGGATTAGCCCCTACCGTCGGATCAAAAATTTGCTATTCAGGTGGTCATTATAATGGCTAAGCTGACGTGGCATCTGACGTGGCATGCCACGTTGGTGCCACGTCATCGTTGACCAAGTCAACAAAGGTTGACCTCGTCAACTCTCGCAGGGGAAGATGATCGGCGCCGACGTCCCATCGCCGGCGTCTCGTCGGAGGATCATTCCGATGCCAAAACTTGCCCAAATTTCACAATGTCAATGCCAATCGACTCCAAACGACCTCCAAACCAGCATGCATTCGGTTTACAGCCAATGAGTAGCCTAAGAAACCTCGACCAGCTCAAATCGAAGCCAGTCTTCGGCGAGGTCTCGACCTGACTGATATCCGCGTAAACAAAACAGGAAAATCGGTCCGGAAGCATATCAAGGGGTAAAGGGAATGTACCAAACAATCGGGGAGAGCTACCGTGTTCTCGAGTGAGCTAGAGAGTTTGTGACCGGGGGGTGGGGTTTCGAAGGTCAACTCAGTGATTCACGTAACAAAAATGCAAACAAAAGTTATAGAGAGGATCAGGAGGACGTTGGGAGTGATCTGAATCAAAAATTTCGAAGAACTATGGTCTGGATCAGATTATGCCATTAACGACCTTCGACTGAGCAAAAATGGAGCTCACCTGATTTCACAGAGAAATTTCCAACGATGACGATCTGGGTGCTCCTTGCAGTTGCAGAAAGTTTCTGGAAGCAATCCCGGCGCTCCAAATCGCCGGATGAGTGAAAAATCAGCTCTGGTTCGACCTTTCAATTGAAGCTTCAATGGCGTTTTTTTTCTCTCCAGCTAACCCCCCTTTTCTCCCAGCTCTTCCTCCCTCTTATAGATCAAAAGGGTTGCCTGTTTTTCGTCCATTCCGTTATTGCAATCCCCGAGTGACCTGATTTTCCTCAACCAAACGAATCCAATTTGTTGCAAAACCCCATCCCCCAAGCCTGTTTGAAAGTCCTTCGCGCGAGAGGAAGAGAACCAGAACTGGTTCTAAATCAGTCGGGTCAAATGGGTTGACCGGGTCGGGTCAACTCGACCAGATCGACCCAATTCGATTAAAAATCAAAAATTTGCCCTAATTCCATCATAATTTTTCAAAATCAAGGCCAAAATCGAATTTAGGGTCACGAGTTCCATTAGGAAATGATTTTTTTTTTGAAATTTTCAAGGAATTTGCATAAAAACCCCAAAATTTAAGTTTGACCCGAGGACCCATTTTGCAAAATCCAAACTCTTAATGGCCTTGTTTGCAAAAATTGACACCACCAATGGATTCAGAAGGCCAAAATCTAGGGGATTACATGCCCCGATTTTCAATTTAGTCCCTAGAAAATTTTTAATTGCATTTTAAGTGTTTTTAGGGACTAATTTGAAAAATTACAAATTGCATTCTGGTCCTTTTTAGCAAAATTGGACAATTCTGTCGGCTTTTGGACTGGATTTTAATTTTGAAAAATAGATGAGGATGACACAACTCTAAAAATGCAAAATTGGAAAATTACAAAGCTAAAATGGAATTTCTAGAATTATTTAAATAATCTAAAAAATGAAATTAACAAAGGAACCCTAAATTCCAAATTGAATTTCTCAAAAATTATTCAGAAAAAATGAAGGGAAAATTAAAATAAAAATATTGACTAGTTTTTGTAATTTTCTGGCCTCAAATACTATTTTTTATTAATTTTTCAGTATTTTTCTACTTTCTAAAAAATATTAAAAATACGAAAAATAAGGAAAATTAATTTTTGCTCAAAATTAGTTCCTTAGGCTAGGCCAAGGTCTCCAAAGTTGATTTTGCAATTTTTTCATTTTTTATTGATTTTTTATGAATTTTTTAAAATAAAATGCAGAAAAATACTAAAAATATGGAAAATTAGTTTTTGCTCAAAATTGGTTCCCTAGGCTAGACCTAGGTCTCCAAAGTTGATTTTGCAATTTTCTGAATTTTTATGAATTTTCTAAAAAAAATTGAAAATAAAATTGACCAAAAATCAAGTGTCAACAAAACTACAAGTCTATAGAGACTCCATACTAATCATCTTGTAAACCCAAGGTGAATGAAAAACTAAATACTCCAAACTCATCCCTTATCACAGGTTCTTAGAAGAAATGATTGGGGAATTTAAAGAGATCAATTTCAAATATCTATCGAGAACTCAAAATTACTTTGCTGACGCCTCGTCTAACTTATCGTCCATGCTGCAAGTGGCAGAAGGTTTAGATATCAAGCCATTGAGAGTCGACATTATTAGACAACCAGCTTACTCATGGTGATCAAGGAAGGGTTTGACGATCAACCCTAGTATCATGACATCAAGAACTACTTGCTGAAAGGAGAATATCCTCCAGGAAGTCAAATGGGAGATGAGAAGTATATAGCCAAGATAGCTATGAAGTTCTTTCTTAGTGGCCAAACTTTGTACAAGAAGTCATTTGATTCGGTTCCATTAAGGGGCGTAAACGCCAGGGAAGCAAATTTGCCTATGAAGGAGATTCATGAAGGAAAATGCGGACCGCACATGAATGGCCATCTCCTCGCTAAAAATTATAAGACTCGATTATTATTGGATGACAATGGAGTCGGATTGCAACCAACACGTAAGATCTTGCCATCAGTGTCAAGTATATAGAGACAAGATCAACGCTCCCCCAAATAAACTTCATTAAATGTCCGAGGCTTGGCCGTTTTCTATGTAGGGAATTGATATGATCGGGCCAATTAATCCTAAAGCTTCAAACGGACATCGTTTTATCATGGTGGCAATCAATTATTTCACCAAATGGATCGAGACTAATTCATACGCCAATGTTACGGCTAAGAGCGTCGCAAGGTTTACCAAATAGGATATCATCGTAAGCTATTGGACACCCCAAGCCATCATTACAGACAATGGCTCCAATCTGAATAATAAGGTGGTTGACAACCTTTTGGATCAATTTAAGATCAGACACCTTAAACTTCCCCTTACTGCTCGCAAATGAATGAAGCTGTGGAATCGGCAAACAAGAATATTAAGAAGATCATGTTTCAGACTGTAGAGAACCTTCGAGATTGGCATGAGAGATTGTCATATGCATTAATAGCATACCAAACTTCAATTCAAACTTCGACTGGGGCAACGCCTTACTCTCTAGTATAAGGCATGGAAGCTATCCTCTCTGTAGAAGTTGAAATCCCTTCTTTACAAATACTATCCCAAGCCAAGCTCTCAGAGACCGAGTGGATCTAGCAGAGCCATGAGCAGTTGAATTCGATTGATGAAAAACGACTAAAGGCTATTTGTCATGGACAAGCGTATCAAAAACGGGTAGATAAGTTATTTAACCGCAAAGTGAGACCCAAGAACTTTACAGTCGGAGATTTAGTGGTGAAGAAGCACCTCCCAATATTCCCCATCCCAGAGGTAAGTTCGAGCCAAGCTATGAGAGTCTGTATGTGATCTAGAAAGTTTTACCTAGTGGCGCTTTAATTCTCTTGAATATGGATGGAGAAGAGCTAGCAAATCCTGTAAATGCAGATGCTATAAAAAAATACTACCCTTAAATGAAATAAAGACTTGATCAGCTCCCATGCCTCACAGATGTCTAAGTCACATTAAAGACCAATACATGCATTTCATGCATACATGCATATGCTTGCATCACTTTCTCCATATTGCTGGTCTAAGAGGAACCCCCCAGATAGAGGAGACAACTCAAATGACTTTATCCAGAATCAGAGGATTACGAAGAAGAAGAATCCGCGGGATGGGTCACATATCGACGTGACAATCCGCAATCAAGGGTAAAAGTTGTATCATTCCAACTTGTTAACACATGAATGTGCACTAACTCTTAAACCATTTTTCCCTAGGGAACTCCAGCCACAATGGGCATGTAAGTATCCCTTATCCTAAAAACTTTCTAATTCACCATGTCATGATGATCATTAAATCGCATTATCAATAAGGATCCTTGAAATAGCTTCATCTATATTTCTGTTCAAAAATCTCTGAAGTTACCCAAGAAAATTTAAAACAACATGCGTTATGAATCCCTGTGAGGACTAGATTTTTGATGAAATAGAAATGAATTTTCAAATGAGGACGGCTAGACCTGTCAATCTGGATAACCCAGAATCTGAGAGGCAAACTACACCCAAACACGTCCCCTACACACTTGAGAGGTGAGAAAAGGAAGAGTGAGATAAAAAGTCTTTGTCTACGAACGTAGGAATCATTTGCAGTGATTACATAGATTGAGACGACAAAGGTTGTTTTCCTTTCTCTATCATTTGCAGTAATAATCCTTTACAAACTCATTTTGAGCCTATAAAGGGAGAATCCAAAAAAATAACCCTGTGAAGAATCACCCCCACATTGGGGCAATTTGGAGGTTTATAGGTTGATCCCTTAGGGAAAAGATTAAGGTAAGACTTTATTATGCTAACTTGCATCAACCTTTTTCTGGCACATTCAGGTGGCCTCCCGTGGAAGTTTGAAACGTCAAAGTGAGGGAGAGCAGTTCATTTCTTCATTCTACATACTTTATCCTTTGATGAGCCAACTTGAGCCTTTAAATCTTCATTTCTAAGCCTAGTTGGTGATTACCTCCCTACACTGCGGCAATGCATATGATTTATCAATCAAAGAGCAAAATCATGAACATAACAATCTTTCGTGCCTGAGCTAGAAAAGATCTTTGGGGCTAACAAAAGCAAAGCGCCTAGTAAAAGTAAGGCCAAAGCCCATTTTAAAAAGAAAACGATAATACTTAAAAACGCTCTTCCCCCCCCTTTCCCCAAAAAAAACCAAAAAACAA
>JAGVVM010014430.1:0-12624 GCA_019149425.1 Psidium friedrichsthalianum
GTTGGATGTCACGACTTTTTTCATTTTCCCAATAGAGGTCGGTGTAGATCTCAAATGTCATCTTTGTCTTTGAGAGTGATCTCTCGCGAGGCCCCTCTCAAAGAGGGGCAGCTTTTGACACTTGATTTTTGGCCAATTTTATTTTAGAAATTTTTTAGAAATCCATAAAAATTCATAAAATTGAAAAATCAACTTTGGTGAGACCTTGCCTAGCCAAGGGAACTAATTTTGAGTAAAAATGAATAATTTTCCATATTTGTAAAAATTTTTTTATTTTATTTTCAAAAATTCATAAAAAAAAAAATAATTAATTAAAAAATTAGAAAATCAAATTTGAGCCTTGGCCAAGCCTAGGGAAACAATTTTTGAAAAAAAAATAATTTTTTCTTTATTTTTGGCATTTTTAATAATTTTTCAGAAATTAAAAATATGGAAAATTTAATAGAAAATGCATTCGAAGCAAAAAATGCAAAAAAAAAAAAGGTCAATATTTTGATCTTAATTTCCCCTTCATTTTGCTGAATAATTTTGAAAAAATTAAATCTGGAATTTTGATGTTTCCTTCATTATTTCATTTTTCAGATTTTTAAATAATTCTAGAATTCCCATTTTAGCTTGGTAATTTTCCATTTTCACATTTTTTAGAGTCGTGTCATCCTCCTCTATTTTTTAAAATTAAAATCGGGTCCAAAAGCCTCAGAATTTGTCAATTTCGCTAAAAAGGACTAGGATGCAATTTTTGATTTTTCAAATTAGTCTCTAAAACACTTAAAATGCAATTAAAAATTTTCTAGGGATTGAATTGAAAGTCGAGGCACGTACCCCCTAGATTTTTGCCTTCTGAATCATTGGTGGTGTTAATTTTTGCAAAAAAAGCCATATAGAGCTTGGATTTTACAAATGGGTCCTCGGTTCAAACTTAATTTTGGGGTTTTGATGCAAATTACTTGAAAATTTCAGAAAGGAAACCTTTTCTAATGTGGACTCATGACCCTAAATTCAATTTTGGCCTTAATTTTGAAAAATTCTGATAGAATTAGGGCCAATTTTTATTTTTATCGAATTGGGTCGACTAGGTCGAGTTGATCCGACCCGGTCCACCCATCTGCCCGAATGATTTAGAACCAATTTTGGTTTCTCTTCCTCTCGTGCAAGAACTTTCAAACAAGCTTGGGGATGGGTTTTGCAACAAATTGGATTCGTTTGGTTGAGGGAAATCAGGTCGTTTCGAGGATTGCAATAACGGAATGGACGAAAAACGGGCAACCCTTTTGATCTATAAAGGGAGGAAGAACTGGAAATTTGGGGGGGAGGACCTCTGTTTTTTGGGGAGAATGGGGAAGCTCGGTAAAGCTCTTAGTGCGAAACCGAGCCCAAAACTCATCACCCGAGCGCTAAGGAAGTCACTACTACGAGCACCCGCAGCATCGCCGTTCACCGTTTCATCCCCAATGAGGTAATTGCAATTTTGAGCTCCAAGCTCTGTGATTATGGTGAATCATCAGCTTGGTTGGTCATTCTCCAAAATTTTGTGTGCATTTCACTCCTTGAGCAATTCTAAGCATGTTACCACTTCATTTTTGCATCGATCGAACGCAAGAGCCTTCATTTGAAACCTCCCACTCTCGCCTGACTGCCGGCCCTCGCAGCCTAATCTGGCGATCTAGAGCCTAATCCGAATCCAAGGTAAGTTTTCTGAACTCCCATTCGTGATGGGTGTGGATGGAATTGAATAGTTGTGGTTGGTATTGCTTAATTGAATTTGCCATGGCCGTGACTGTGTGAGCTTCGATTAATCTATTTTAGCCGTTAGATCTCGATAGAATTTTGGTATGTTGATCTGGGGTTGAATAGAGTCGATCGGCGTCGGAAACAGTCCAATCGGAGCTGGTTCTACTATCGGATCATCGCCGTCAAGCCTCAGCCATTCGTCTGATTTTGGCCCGACGAAGAAGACGAGTCCAGTCAGCCGGTTGACTCGGTCAACGGATGACATGACGCTGACGTGGAAGTCCATGTCATTGGGCACGTCAGCATGTTGACCTAGTCGAACGCTAACGTGGACGACACGTTAACTCGTACGCCAGAACAAAAGTGGGCCGATGAGTTTGATCTGACGGTTAGGATTTAGTCTGTAGTTTAGTAACGGCCGTAGATTTGGTATGCTGATCTGACGGTCGAGATAAGGTCTCCAGATCAGATCTCAACCGTGAATACGATGGGGAAGATGGACGGCCAGATTAAGAACATGTGGAAGATTTTCGACCGTAGGATTAAAATAGGCGGGAAATAAATAAAAATTACAAAAATCCGTAAAAATTTCAAAAAAAATTCAATAAATGTCCTAAAACTACGTCGTTTTTCCGTTAGGCTATGGTAGTGGGCCTCGGCCGAGTCAGCCTAGTGGGCCGGGTCCTCCTGACCTGGTCCATATAGCAGATAAAAATGAAAATAAAAAAATAGATAAAATAAATAAAAATGGCAAAAAAATTCAAATAATATATAAAAATAAGAATATATAAAAAAAATCGATACAACGTCGTTTTCAGTTTAAGGTTTTAGATAGTTGGGTCAATCGGGCCGGGTCAACCCGACCCGATCCGAAAAATTAAAATAAATAAATAAATAAATAAAATAGAATAAAAAATAATATAAAATTTAAAAAATCAATAAAAATTAGAAATATCTAAAAATAAAAAAATAAAAAATGTGCCGTTTCGTCCCGAAAAATTGAATAAAATAATAAAATAATAATAATAATAACAGAAAAATAACAAAATATAAAAAATCATAAAATTCATAAAAAATTTTAGAAAAATCTTAGAAAAGTCAAAAAAATTAGGAATAGTTGGAAAATAAAAAGAAAACAACAATAAAATAACAATGGGCAAATAAATAAAAAAATCCATAAAAATCATAAAAATTTTAGAAAATATAAAAAATAAGGGGGGATTTTAAGTAAATGAATAGGTAAATGAAAAAAAATAATACAAACATAAATACAAAAATACAAAAATACAAAAAAAAAATTCTAAAAAATTCTAAAAAATCAGAAAATAGGAAAAATCCTAGAAAAAATCAAAAATTCCCAAAATTCCCAAAAAAATAGAAAAGTCGTTAGAAAATCATAAAAACCTCAAAAAAAAATTCAAAAAAAAATCGAAAAATCGAAAAAAATCCCGAAAAATTCTCAAAAAATTTCTGAAAATTAAGAAAAAAACCATACCCAATTGGTTTGAGCTATTTTCATATTTTTGACCCCTAGAGCCTTTGAAAATTACCATTTTACCCCTCTGGTCAATTTGGTCCAAATTCTCCCAAATCATCCCTGAACTTAGCTGGCTTTCTTCCTAGGTTTCTGAGACTCTCTTAGGCTTGTTTTGGCTTGATCTGATGCGATTTTGCTTTGAATTGATTCCTTGATTGCGCATCTATTTCAATGACTTGTGATTGGTAGGTCAGATATTCCCATTTGCATGAACCCCTTAAATTTTTCAAATCTACCTTGCCCAAAAATACTTGCATGAACTCTTAGATTAAGAGATCACTCAACTTAGGTACCGAAAGGGCATTAATAGCGATATTGATGTAACTAAGTCCCCGAATTTAGATCTTTGATTTTTACAGAATCGAACGATCTCTCCCAATCGTTCGATAGGGTTTCAAATCATACCCTCCAACAAATGATTGGTGGCGACTCCGATGGCATGCACACTAATCACATGTCACCCGACCACACTAAGGTCGACCTAGATTTAAAATTTTCCTGACACAATTTGGTATAGGTTTGGGAGGGCCCAAGCTAAGCCCAAATCTCAAAATGGACCTAGTAATCCATTAGCTCCCTCGGGATCTGGAAATGTCGGGAGGGTCGCGACAACCATCAAACCCCAAAATGGGTAGGTCAAGCCAAGGCCGAGCCTCCTATTGTAGGTTCTTTATTTGTTGCATTTACTTTCTGTAATTTAAGTTTTGCACCATTAAACCCCAGAAAGTGTAGGCTAAGACAAGGCCAGGCCGCCCATTAGAGTCTTTTATTTACTATCCATACTTTCTGCAATTTAATTTCTGCACCATTAAACCCCAGAAAGGGTAGGCCGAGCCAAGGCTAGGCCACCCATTGGAGATCCTTTATTTACTGTCCTTACTTCCTGCAGTTTAATTTCTGCACCATCAAACCCTAGAATGAGTAAGCCAAGCCGAGGTTGAGCCTCCTTATTGGAGGTTCTTTATTTGTTGAATTTACTTTCTGCAATTTAATTTTTGCTTCATTAAACCCCAGAATGAGTAGGCCGAGCCACTGCTGGAGGTCGTAACACTGCATAGAAGTTGTTAGCTTACTTCCTCTTTCGGCTTCAGGGAATTTTTAATACTTTGAAAATACCAAAAATGTCATCCATGTGCATTTCATATAACGTAGCTCATGCGTATTTTGCCATGCCGCATACGTAGTCGTATTGTCGTTGATTCATACGTATTCATCCAGAAAATTCAAAGGAAAAATTTCAAAAAACTAGGAAACGAGCCATTTCGACTGGCCAATCCTATTTTTGATGTTTCCCTTTTCCTGATCTTTTCAAAATGATGGTTTTGCCCCTCATAGATAAATTGTCTTGAAAAATTCTGAAAAATTTAGAAAATTTCCAAACACTAGCAAACGGGCCATTCCGACTGGCTAATCCTATTTTTTGATGATTTCTTTTCCTAATCTTTTCAAAAATGATGATTTTACCCCTCATAGGTAAATTGTCTTGATAAATTTCAGAAAATTCAGAAAAATCTCAAAAATTAGGAAACGGGCTATTTCGACTAGTTAATCCTATTTTTGATGATTTATTCGCGTGTCACGTTCGCATGTTCGCATTCACATGTCGTGTATGCGTGTCCACGTATACACGATTCGTGTACACATGTTACATACGCATGTCTATGTACGTATGTCGCGTTTGCACGTCTATGTACGTATGTCGCATTCGCATGTTGTATTCAGGTGTCTTCGTTTTCACATGCCGTATTTATACGTCTTCGAATCCGCATGTCATATTCATACGCCTTCGTATCCGCATAATCGTATTCGTATGTATTCGTATCTGCCTATCTGTGTTCGTCTGCCTACATACGCATGTTCACGTACGTATGTGGCGTCTGCATGTTCGCGTTTGTGTGTCACATCCGCATATCTGCATTCGCATGTCGAATTTACGTGCCCACGTTCGCATGTAACATACGTCCACGTTTGCATGTCATATTTGTATACTCATACTTGTATATTCATGATTGCATGTTCGCGTTCGCATGTATACGTTCACGTGTCTATATTATATATTTACGTTTTGCTTATCCATGTACCCATTTCCATTCATGCATTCCATCTAAAAAGTGAAAATACAAAAAAAGAGATCACCTTACTAGAGCCTCAGGAGTAAACAAAGCCTGAGTTGCCAAATTAGGATATCCATGAAATTAAGATACTAAAAGGGCATTAGTTTTAATTAACTAGTGTAACCAAGTCCTCGAACTCATAATCTCTGGTTCGTAGAAGTAATTTAGTTCTCCCGCTAATTTACTTAAGTTTTCTAATCGACCTATCAAAAATGATTAATGGGGACTCCAAATTCTGAAATCATTTGAACAAAAATCAAAGTTACGATTTGATAGGGTTTGGGAGAGTCCGCATTAGGTTAGTTAATCTAATTAACTTGATAATTCGTTAACCTTGAAACTTTTCACCGATTGAAATTTTCTGGTCACGACACCAGTATTGGAAGGAATAAACTGGAAGCGATACTGATTTACCCTTTATCTTGATTGCCTTGCACGACCCCTTTACTAGCTTTGCTAGGTTGAGTTTCCCTCTATTTTTGTTGGACATTTCACCACTAGGGCCAAGGTTGTGGCAAAGTATTGACTTCGGTCTCGTTTGTTGGGTATTCTCGTTTCTTTCTGCAAAAAGAAATGTGCAAAAAATAAAAATTATTCATTCACAATATTTGCAATATTCCTCAACCTTGGGGATCGAACTCGGACTGCTTTGGACCACTGTCGTCCCCATGCCATCAGGCCTATGGGACCGTAGGCGTCCATGGGGGCTTTCTTTTAAGTGTTAATCCTCGAGATGATGCGGTCTTGTTGCATTGCACTAGGCAATTTCACGTCATGGTGCTCTTCAACGCAATTTATGATCCCTGGCAAGGATGGAATAAAGTAATCCAGAACTTGAGATGATTATGGGTAAATTGGAACGATACAAAATTATCTTTCTTTGAGATTGCCTAGGTCTTTTGTATTTTCCTTGTTTGAAGTCGTCTATTGATTAGCCCCAATTTTTGTTTAACAAGAGAACCTCATATTTGGGTACGACTGTATTCTCGGCTCGATTTGCAAATTTCTAAAAACAAGAGGGATCCAATTTAAAACTGGAGCAATTGAGGGTAAATTAGAATAATACAGAGTTACCCTTTGAGTTTTTACGCGGATTTTTACTCGCAATTAATCCATTGTGAGTTTAGTGCAGTAAAGGATCCAAGCATTAAATAGAAGAAAGGAACATTAGTACTTTCTACTCCTGAATTAAAGCTAAGCATCTATAAAAACATGAAATATCCCACGTAGGGGAACGAAATATATGTATTCATTCAGGATCCGTTCTGCTCCCTTTGTAGGCTCTCTAGTGATCTGCTAGCTTCGTTCCGGATCAGGTACGCATCGGCCATGTTGAAGGACTTGTGATCACTGGCTTCGAAATACAGGCTCTGTATGCCCATTACAGCCCTGGTGCTTCATCAATATCGAATTGGTTGATCATGGCGGTAATCTCGTCGTCAATGCCATCAGCTTGGTGGTGATACATCCCCTCTTCCTTAGAAGGCACTAATACTGTCTCCATAGGATCGTTCTTCTCATACATTCCTCCAACAAAACTTGATTCTGCTGGGAGCTGATCTAACTCACCTCTCAAACGGGCATTTTCAATCCTGAGCTGCTGCTTTTCGTTAAGGGTGAGGAGGCTATTGCAGTCGGGGCAGGTGGCGGTGTCAAAAGCTTCCTTATACCTTTTGTTCTCTGCTCGGAGGTTTTCATTTTCAGCTCTTAGAAACTCAACTTCATGGCGGTCATGTCGAGTCTTTACCTGGGTTTGCCTATTTTGAAACCAAAACTTGATTTGCGAAGGTTCCAGCTCTAACTCTTGGCTCAGTTGAATTCTTTGCCTGTTATTTGGGATTGGGTACTCCGTGAAAAAATCTTCAAGCTTTTGAACTTAATGCTTAGTGTGGCGACGGTAACGCTTCCTTTGACCCTTGTTATTGTTGTCCTTATCTTTATTGAGATCTGGGACGTTGTTGGTGGAAGGGCCAGGTTCTATGGTCTTAATTCTGAGCATGGTCTCAAACTCTTCATCTCTCATATTTAGCAAGTGACGATAGCTCTCAGATGTGTTGGGTTGAGACATCCTCGACTAGCTACTAGTCTCTCAAGGTTTGCTATTCTTCCTTATATTTTCACTTCCTCTAAATTTTTCTGAGCGACTGTGTGTGCTTTAAGACTCTCTTTTGAGCACATATGAAGATTACCAGGAAGGCGCCTCTTTTAAGATTTAGGAGTGGCTTCAGAAATTATATCGCCCCCTCCAAGATTTCTGTCTTTCTCAACTTTTATCGTATCTCTCACTCAGTTCATCTTCTTTCGTCTTTTCATAGTATGAGGGCCCCTATCATTATCTCTCTCGCCTGTCTCAATCATTGATTTTGCAGGTGAGCTCTCACTCTATCTACGAATGAAGACAAGTCTTCTCTTCTTTTCTACTAAAGTTTGCCTTGTCTCCCACTGAGGTCATCTTTTTCTTCTTCTTTTTCAAAACAGTGGTATCACCTCAAACCTTGTTTTTTTCAAAGATTTCACATTTGTTTGGCTCGAGATTGCAGACTGACAGGGGATTCGAGCCAACAGAGGAGACGTCGAAAGGGAATGGCAGATAGGGAAATTTGACCAATAGAGACTGGTATTGTGAAACAATATTTAACTCGAAGCAAATTGTCACCTTTGCATTCCACTCATCTGCTTCGATTCTCTCCTCTATCATTTCAACGATAATGTCTAACATTCCCATGCACATCTTCCCGACTGAAGTTATGTTCAAATGGGAGAGACTTTATCACCTTCTTGGTCGAGGTTATATTTATATAGCCCATCACTTGAGTGTTAAAGTTGAGATCTTCGGTCTGTTCAAGGAGATAAGCGCTTCTTCAATTGAAGGTACAAATTTGAAGAGAGAATGTAGAGCGTTCCCACACATCTTTATCAACTTTCTGAGGCTTGCCGGAATACTTACAAAACGGTCTCCTTAGTCCGCATCGTGAAAGCTCGCTACCAGGATCGTCTGAATGCTTGGAATCTGCAGAACACGCGGTTGCCCGGTACAAGAAGGCTGTCAAGTCTACTGATGATGGGCTTCGTTGTTGGTTCACGAGAGGGAGAAGTTGGTGGAACGCCTAGCTTTGAACTATACTTACTTTGAGCATGACCCTGAGTGATATCGTGATGAAATTCAGAGTTGAGTAGCTGTAGCATAGGCTCAAAGATTTAATGGCGGATATAGCTTTTGAGAGAGATTTGATCGAAAATCTGAAATTCGCCATTGAACATCATGAGGTTAACACAGCCAGGCAAAAGGAGAAATGTACCTGCTTGTTCTTCAAGCTTGCGGATCTCGAATCCCAGATTGCTCGGTATAGGCAGAACGTTAATTTCATGGAGAGTCAGTTGAGTTCCTTTGTAATGCTTATTAGGGCTCAATTCGGTTTTATTTTTCCTCCTCAGTAACTTATTGTAAAGATTTTTGATGTATGAAATGGGAGAAAAGCTTCGTATGTTTACGCCTTAATCTTCCACCGTCTCTTCTTCCGCATGGCATGATAGATCGATTTAAGGCACGGAAGGCGTTGAGGTTTAACATTCTTCTTGGTGTTCTTGTTAGTTGCTCCAGATGATGATATCGAGAACATTGAAGAAGGATTCGGCGGCGGCCCCCACTGTCCACCTTGAGACCTGCGACAACTCGATCAGTGTACCAATAAATGAACCAAACCATCTATTGTGTGCCCCACTTCATTCATGCTTTGTCCTTTTCGGCGTCCACTTGTTTGTGTCGATCACCTTAGAGTCGGCAGAAATGCCCACATCTCATGCTTAATAATAGAGCACTGGTCCTCCAGAGTTCTCCATGTTATTTGAATCTGATGAAGCTAAAAGGCAGGCCTTTGGTGGATTTAATTAGAAAGGCATTGCGGGATTGGGTTAACATACTTGCTTCATGGATTCTGACTACACAGTCTATGCTTTTCCAAAAAAAATACAAGAACCTCTCCAATACATTAAGAATGCCCCCATGCCTGATCCAAATAAATTCATCATCGCATCAGAATACATGGCCTATACATGCTCATTGGTTGACACGATTCTGTATCCGAGAGAATCGATCTCTTCGCTTGCCCCCAAGGTTATCGGTTAAGGTATCGGCAATTTCCTGTCCTTTCGTATTCTTGAAGATTATTCCTGGTGTATTGTTGAACCCAATTTTGCTCTCGCCTGGGGTATCTATGATTCCCTACAAAAGTAGACGAAATAATGAGTATGTGATCTAAGAGAGGTCGGTCCATGAGTCTTACATTAGTTGAATTTTGTCTTTCCATTTTGTGGAGAAATCAAACAAAATTTTCTTAGGAGGACATGAGTGAATTTCTCAAAAAGGATTTTCTTACAAATTTATAACTTGAAAAACGTGGTAAAGTCGTTAGACTTTCAGTAAATTTCCCGAATGAATTTTCTTCTTTTATCACAATGAATTTTTAAGGGTAATTTTATCAAGAAATCTTGTATTCATTGAAGCATGAAAGATGTGACAAAATTCTTTATTGATCAACAAAATTCCCTAGAGAGATTTTTTCGCATTCATTTTTTGAGAAATGGGACACCAATTTGATTTTTATTTTCTTCTGAAAAAATGACCACGATGTTAAGTTTAAAATTTGACCGATACCTAACATTGACCAACCAAAAATAAATATATGATAAAGTTAGAGAACTTACTTTTACCTTGAAGAAATACCAATCACATAGACATGCACATGAATTGTGAGTTTAAATCTTAGTCCATCTATCCTAAACGCTCACAAATTGAAGCGAAAGACTTACAGAAAGGCAACAATCTCGCGCACATAATCAAGATTAGCCGTGATCCCACATTGTAACCAGGATTAGTCGAGCCTGAGGCCTAACTTTTAGGACTCATTTTTGAAAAGGGGTTCGAGATTGAATCTGGACTAACTTTCGACGTAATCTCACGCCGAAAGCTAGAACCAAATCACAATACCATCCTAAAACTAGTGGCCTAGGTCCGGCCACGGAACGTGTGTGATGTAGTGCTAAAGCGATTAATCATGCACAATTATTAAATGCAAACACTGCTTCAATAGTTCAAAAATTAAATCACAATTTTCACACACCAAGCCTGCAAAATAAATGGTTAGCCAAACACTCCACCCCTTATAACTCTCATTCTGCGAAACCATTTAACACATAAAGACTAGAATCACATCATTTGTCAAACCAAATGAATTTTCATGAAATTTTTCTGGCCTAAGTCCTCTAGTTTCTTAAATTTTCAAAAATTAAGAACAAGTCCCTAGCGGAGTCACCAAGCTATCGCAACCCTGAAAATTATCTTTCGATTGAGTGAACAGATTATCAGGTTAATTAGATTAACTAACCTAATACGGACTCTCCCAAGCCCTACCGAATCGTGACTTTGTTTTTGTTCAAATGATTTTTAACTTTGGAGTCGCCATTAATCATTCTTGGTAGGTCGATTAGAAACCTAAGTAAGTTAGCGGGAAAACTAAATTACTTCTACAAACCAGAGATTTAGAGTTCAGAGACTTGGTTACGCTAAATTACTCTAACGCCCTTTCGGTACCACTGTTTTATTTCTTGAAAAATCATTTAAGTAGACTCGAAAAGATTTGGGTCAAACTGACCAGAAGGGTAAAATGGTCATTTTTTAAGGATCGAAAAGTGAAAACAGGTCAAATCAGTTGAATGTGATCATTTCTTATTTTCCATAATTTCTAAGAATTTTTCGAATTTTTGGAGACAATTTGCCCATGAGGGGCAAAATCATCATTTTGAAAAGATCAAGAAGGGAAATCATCAAAAACAGGATTGGCCAGTCAAAATGGCCCGTTTCCTAGTTTTTGAAATTTTTGAGAATTTTTTAGAATTTTCTGAGACAATTTACCCATAAGGGAAAAATCGTCATTTGAGAAGATTGGGGAGGGAAATCCATCAAAAATAAGATTGGCCAGTCCAAATGGCCCGTTTCCTAGTTTTTTGAGATTTTTCCGGAATTTTCTAAAATTTTTCAAGACAATTTACCTATGAAGGGTAAAATCGTCATTTTGAAGAGATCAGGAAAGAAAAATCATCAAAAATGGGATTGACCAGTCGAAATGGCCTGCTTCCTAGTTTTTGAAATTTTTCTAAATTTTCTCAAATTTTTCAAGACAATTTACCTGTGAAGGGTAAAATTGTCATTTTGAAGAGATCAGGAAAGAAAATCATCAAAATAGGATTGGCAAGCGAAATAGCCTGTTTCCTAATTTTTGGAATTTTTGAAAATTTTTTGAATTTTTCGAGACAATTTATCCATAAGGGGCAAAATCGTCATTTTGAGAAGATTGGGAAGGAAAACCATCAAAAATAGGATTGACCAGTTTGAAATAGCCGTTTTCTAGTTTTTGATATTTTTCTGAATTTTTTAGAATTTTCGAGACAATTTATCGATAAGGGGCAAAATCATCATTTTGAGAAAATTGGGAAGGAAAATCATCAAAAATAGGATTGCCAGTCGAAATGGCCCATTTTCTAGCTTTTGAGATTTTATGAATTTTTTGGAATTTTTCGAGACAATTTATCCATAAGGGGAAAAATCATCATTTTGAGAAGATGGGAAGGTAAATCATCAAAAATAGGATTGACCAGTCGAAATAGCCCGTTTCCTAGTTTTTGAGATTTTTCTGAATTTTTAGATTTTTTCGAGACAATTTACCCATAAGGCAAAATCGTCATTTTGAGAAGATTGGAAAGCGAAATCATCAAAAATAGGATTGGTCAGTCAAAATGGCTCCTTTCCTAGTTTTTGAAATTTTTCTGAATTTTATGAAAATTTTTTTAGGATTTTCCCAATTTTTTATAATTTTTTAAAACAGTTTTCTGATTTTTTTATTTTTTATTTTATCATTTTCCGAATTTTTTTATTTTTTTATGATGATTCTTTTGTTGGGTGAAATTTGAAATTCAAGTGTAAAAATTAAAAGATAATTAACGCTACTTCTGCCTTATTTCATCATTTAGACTAAGATCAGTGTACAGAATAGTGATCCAATACTCATTGTATGTGATGTAAGACTGAGATTTGACACCTAAGCCACAATTCCAGGTTGTCAGGGTCTGGCACCAAAGATTTCTCCAGCTAAGAAGGGTTTTGGAATTAAAGCAACGCGCAAAATTGGAGAAAAACTACCAAAAAGAGAACACTCAAACTAAAGTCAGATTTAGACTTCAATACAA
>JAGVVM010014431.1:0-10105 GCA_019149425.1 Psidium friedrichsthalianum
ACGAGCAGCATCATAATGATCCATAGAAGGGAGAGATCATAAGATTTGTGTTTCTGTACTCTTTTTCCTTTTTTGTCCGTTTTTTGTCCCACTGTTTTTTTCCCGCTTAAGGTTTTTAATGAGGCGAGTATCATTCAATTGCACAATCGTAATATAATAGTACAATGAAATTCAAGGTGAGTGTTAGAAAAATACATAAATGAATATTCCATTATAATTCTTCCTATCTTAATATCACATTATGGTCATACCATCCCTTCATCTCTAACGCGTTTTGCATCCGTTCATCTTCCTAACCGTTTCCTCCATTCATATTGTATGATGTACCCCTATTTCTCCTATAAATAGGGAGAGTATATTTGATCAATTAAGGTGTAGCACAAGAGTTGGAATAAAATCTTCTCTTTGGTCTGTTTGGTATTCAATTGGCTCTCTGCTTCTTAATCTCTCTATCTCTCCGTTACGTTTCTGCGACGCAATATTTTACAATAGGAGAGAGTTTGAAGATTTGCTCTACTCAAGGAAAACAAATGTAAATTGACTTAATGTCATGGGGAAAAATTACGCACAGAAAAATTAGACAGTTGTGCCAATTTAATTCTAAATCTTTTTTTTATTGGCCTATTTTAATAACTTTCAAAATTTTTAATTTTATTTATTTATTATTTCTTTTTTCATTTCTTCTTATTCCTCCTGTCAACCACCAATCTCGGCAATCGGCCAAAGGCAAGGATCGACGAAACTCACTCGCGCGGGCCACTAGGAGTGCAAGCCTGCCTTAACATTGCTGGGCGAGGTTAGGTCCCGCCCACATCTTATAAGATTGACCTCGCAATGGATGGGTGGGGCTCGACTCGCCATGGCCGTGTGGGATCACGCCTCGCCAGATCTAGCAAGGCTAGGTGAGGTTGTGCCTCACTAGATTTGGGTGAGGTCGGCCTAGCCAAGGGCTGGTGAAGTTTTCCCCCATCGGTGGTGGGTGCTTGGTAGTCAGCTATAGGAAGAAGAGGAGAAGAAAAAAAACAGAGAAAAAAAGTAAAAAAAATTCCTAAAAAATATAATTAAAAATTAGTTATGTTTATGCCGATCGTGTCACGTCAACTTGGTACGAAGGACTGAATTTGCAAATGTAAATTGTTTATGATTGGATTTTGCAATACGAGAAATGATTATATAAAAATCTTATCTATTATAAGATTAACGGCTTATTTTGAGTCATAAAATAATTAAAAATTATTGTGAGTTTACCTATTTCAAAAATTTGCGACTTTACCGGCCGTTGCTCTTATCTCTGTCACCGACCGCTTCTTCGCAGCCGTGCCATTCAGCTAAATCTCGACGCGTTGACTAATGCGGTCTTCTCTAATCAACCAGTCCACTGCCCGCCAGTGTTCGGCGGCGGATTTCGCTTTATAAATTTGTCCACGGTTGCCGCCCCTATTTCCGTTTTCAGCAGCCAAGCTTGAATTGAAATGCGATGTCCGTTCAGAGACCCTAGCTTTCAATTGCTGAGACAAAAAAAGGGGTTCTTTCTTAGAAGTCTGTTCGTTGTTGTTGAAGCTTCAAAGGCAGAATTTTGCTGAGAACGATGGTCATTGGGAATCTTCTTGACATTCATCCCGCAGAACTGAAATTCACATGTAAGTTTCAGTGCTCAAGTCTTTCGGATAAATATTCCGGAGCAGAGTATGTGATCGTGCAGTCTTATGTAGTTTATATTGGTGTTTCACCAATTGCTGATTATGTGATTTGTGTTTCGATTGGTAATCGGCATGGGGTGTTGAAGTTGAATTGAGGAGGCAAGCTTCGTGTTCTATGCAACTCAGCAACAAGACGGACAATATGTAGCTTTCAAGGTGGGGACTGTATTTTCCTGTGTTTAATTCTGATGGCCTGGACTGTGGGGTTGAGATTTAAAACCTGACTAGATTGTGAACGGGTGCGAAGGTGAAAACGACCAATCCAAAGAAGTACTGTGTTCGTCCCAACTCCGTGTTGTCCCACCCGGGGCGACAAGCAATTTCACTGGTAATTTTAGTTTGCCTTAGGTGAAATGTCGAATTTCCAAATATCATTGTATATCGATGGGTTAGCCCTTCAAGCCAACCTATTTCTTATATGAATTTGGGACCATATTCTTAAGTGTTTAGGTTCTGTTGTAAGCAAATAATGTTATCTGTTTCGTGTTGAGTAATGGGTAGGCATGGTTCACCCTTTCTTCTACGTTACGCTTACGTTTATTATGGTGGACTGTATTTGGTAGTCACAATGCAGGCTCCAAAAGAGAACCTCCTGATATGCAATGCAGGGACAAATTCCTTATTCAGAGCATTGTTGCCCCGTATGGTGCAACTATCAAGGAGATAACCCCAAAAATGGTGGGTCAATCTGCAATCTTCGGAGTATCTTATGACAGTTCTCTATGTTCGCTTTACCGCCCTCAATTTGAATGACTTTGAACGTGGTGATTGTAGTTTGATGAGGAGTATGGGAAGACTTTGGATGAGTTCAAATTGCGGGTTGTCTATATTCCTGCAAATCCTCCCTCTCCTATCCCTGAAGAATCTGAAGAAGGATCTTCTCCAACAGCATCTCCTCTTGAGGATGTTTACAAGAGCACCTCATTATTTGATGTTGGGTTTATTTGCTTGTTTCTCCGTCATCTTTTCCTTTAATAATAACCTTTTGCTTCAAGCGCCTCATGATTTGTAAAATTCTAGGTAACAAGATCTTTGGAACATCTAAGGAAAAGTCTTTAGAGGTGAACTTCCTACTCTTTGTCCTTGGTTGACTTTAATTTTGTCCTTGATGATGAGGTTTTCATTCGACCCTCAAAGAGGTTTCAGGTTCTGATATTCTAATGCACTAGTTTCATATTTTGTCATTGTCAATCAGTTTTGCTCCATCCTAACCTCAAGCTGACATAGAGTATGCTTAAAATAACTTATTTTGGGAAGAAGTTCCTCCAATATTTTGTCTTAAGTTTTCTGGTGGGTGGTTCAGCATCTGAGACCATCCACCTTTTCTCTTTTCTTCTGCTGACGAAGTAAATATGTCAGCCAACAGAAATGACTAATTGTCCACTGATCAAATGGATCTTGGTTGAGGGACATGAATGAAGTGAAATCAAATGCTGACATTAGCCATGTCTGATAAAAAGTTATTTAGGCAAATAAATGGGTGAAACAAAGTAGGAGGAAGGAAAGTAGAGGTGGAGACAAAATGGGTTATTTGGATGTGTGGAAAGGTGGAAGGATCAAATCAAGAGAAATCTGGTGTTTTATATCTTCCCATAATGACCTCGACATGTGATCTTACTTTTGTGAAGGAGAAAAGTAACTCCAATTAATAACTGCCAACTTTTTCTCCTAAAATTATGGGGAAGGATTGAGGGGCTGAAGAGAAAAACACTTCTCCTACTCTCTACTTTATCTCCATTATCTGTCTTTTCCAAACACTGGAAAATGCCGATCTTCCCTGCTTTCTTTCCTCACTGTATTTTCTCGACCACCATGCTCTCTTCCCTAATTTTGACTTGCACTCATGAACCGGGGGAAAGAATATGCCGCCATAGAGATGATAAAGAATGGGTTCATTTCCCACGGGGACATATGACAGCATTTACGGACTTTGAGTAAGAGAGAGTTAATGAATGGTATTTGTATCTTGATAAATGCTTTGCTATATCAGTACCAGTTAAAGCCCACACTTAGTGGCAGAGTATGGTTCTTTTGTCTTTAAATCTGTTTTTCATAATTACGGAAAGTGCACCATATTCTTGGGTGATTATTATAGTTAGCTTTACTTGTGATGATCATATTCTTCAGATTTTATGTGCTGTATATGGCTTTAAATGACTTTGCTAATGTTAACTTTATTCAGTCGACATGGTCTGTTATTTCAAAGCTGACCGAGGAGAAAACTTTAGCATTGCAACAGAGGCAGAAGTTATCTCAGGAACTGGTAGGTTGATAATATCATTTCGTATTCCAAAGGTGCATGTAACTCATACTGCTCATCATGTAGATTGATGATTTCAGGGAAATAGCAAAATCATGATGTTTCAAGTGTGCTACTGTGCTTCTGTGACTTCATGGTCTCAAGATCTTTCTGCATAGTTAGGTCAGCAGGTTGAAGCGAAAAACTAGTAAAAGAGTATTAGCAATGGACCCACCTTCAGTTTCTTGCGCCGTTTGATGTCCATGCTTATGTGTGACAATGTACATTTTTCATGAAGGCATGTTGATAAGGCCAACTGGTCACCTCTTTCATGTAATTGAATTCTTGTACTGGGTATATTAACAAATACGTGGGCAATCTGCATCCTAATTGAGGAGGTACTAGATGGGGTAATGGATGATGGGGTTTTATGCAATTGGATCAATTGTTTAGCAGTAAGATTCATTTCCATAGTAATTAGGTTTGCTTTTTGATTATAGACTATAGATGGGAGTTCTTTGAAAGGTCTCAGATTCCTAAATTTCTGATATTTTGCTTCATGACAGACCTTCAAGTATGAGATTGATGACTTAAAAAGACACTAGAAGATGACAATGCATACTTCTAGACTATTCTTCTTCTTGTTCTTTTTTGTTTTTTTTTTGGTCCGGAAGAGTAGTTCATTTTGATCAAAGTACTTAATACTCAGTAGTCATATCCCTCCTTCCCTCTGCCATAGCAATCTTACTTGCTGTTTTGGTCATTTGTGCCCTTCTGGGGGCATTTGCATCCTCCTCCTGCTGTCACATTTTGTTGCATGGAGGTATCATAGAGCACACTGCATTTACAGATATCTATGCTTTCTATTAATCAGTCGTGGTATTTATTTTGGCCCTCGAACAGGATTTGCTGAGAAAAGAAGTTAGGGGGAATCGTGTGAACAGCTGCTTCTTATTGCTCTCTGCATTGGTTGGTTTACTGGCATACTGGTCGGCTACTCCATCAAATAGGAGCTACATCTGAAGGATAACTCTGTTATTTGGGTGCAGGCTTCATTCTTCGAGAGCTTACTTGACCTTCAAAGTTTTTACAGCTTAGCATGTACATTTGTAGAATCTTCAGGAATCAAGATTTGTAAACATGAAATGGTCGATCATAAAAACGGACTTCTTGGATCGCATCCCCTTGGTCCTCCTAATCTTTCGACTCTTTGCTCATGATTCTCTTTCCCTAACTTATGAGGATATCGCATTGTGCCATGTTGAACCGAATCTGCCAAAGAGCAGATGTTGACAGATGATATAACTTTCAATACAAGGTGACCTAAATTGTGAACAAGAGGCTTTAGCCGTGGCTCCAGGTGGCCATATAAGGATGCTAGCTAGTGGGGGTGATCAGTTTTTAGGTAAGCCGATTCCTATCATAAAATCGGGAACTGCCCAAGAAAGGCTAGTTCTGCAAACTGAGAATCGGAAATCGCTCGCTGATTCTTGAACCCACTGGGAACGGATTCACGTATTTCGGTTTGTTCCTAGAGGGCCTAGGAACTGGTCTTGACTAAAAACAAATTAACAACAAAAATTCCTGAATCAAGACATAACCAAAGAACAGGAATAAGAAATTTACACGTATAATTGACTCTTGAATGTCAGAAAGATTGTCCCAAAAAGCCTTAGACTTATTGTGTTTTTACCAATTTTATCCTAAATCTTTTAATTGTGTCTTAAATTTGTTTACGTTTTGATAGTTGAGTCCATCTGGCGAACTTTAATTGGAAATCACTAACTTGGACGCCAATCGTCTAACGTAGCATAACCGGCGCCAACGTGGAAATATTTTTAATAGCATGTTATCATTTTTTCAAATTTTTTTTTTATTAATTTTCTATTTTTTTTATATGGCGACGTTATTTTCACATCCATTTTAGCTAAGCCACTCCTTTTTCCAATCAACAGACCGAAACACCCCTTATCTCTTCAATTTATTGATTTTTTTAATCACCTAACCAACATAACTGCCTTTATTTTTATTCTCTCTTAAATTATCAATTTCATAATATAAATATCAAATTACACACAATAAAATATCGTCTCATCATTCATCATGTTATCAACTTTGCTTAGAGAAGGTCGTTATTTAATTTATGGTCTCATTTTTTAATTACAAAATTTGTATAAAAGGTTAGAAATTTCTAGCTATAACGGCTTTGAACACACAAGTAACTACCTATTTTTTTTATAAAAAATTTTGAGGGAAATTTTTTTTCGAAGTTGAAAATTAAAATGCAATCTAATACCTAGCAGATTTTGACCTTGTGGGTGATTTTCTGAAATAAATTTGCAGGCTTTTCAAATTAAACATCATTTTTTTTGGTCGAAATTTTTAAACATCATTAATTTGTGCTTTCTTTTGAACTTTTCACATTTAATATGAATTACAAGATTGGGTTGATAATTTATTTACACATTTGAAACTTTGAAACTTGCATTGGATTTTTTTAGGAGAAAATTTAAGCATATTTTAAGTTTTGATCTACTTGCTATGAGATTGAATTGACAACTGATGTTAATTATTTTCTTCATAGCATGAGTTTTTTTTTTTTGGTCGAAATCGTAGCATGAGTTGAACAACAAGAAGTTTCACGTTTTTTTTTTTTATATGTTTATGCTTCGTTAATAGATCTAATTAAAAAATATATGACATTTATCATGCTTTTAACAAATTAACCTTTTCCATATTTTTTTTTAGCGAGATAGATGACAAAAATAAAGGCAGTTTTGTTGATTAACCTGAATAAAAGAAACAATAAATTGGAGAGAGAGAGAGAGGAGAGAGAGAGAGAGAGAGAGAGAGAGAGAGTATTTTAGTAAGCTAACAAGAAAAAAAAAGGAGTGTCTTAACCAAAACAAGGATGAAATAGTGCCGCCTTTTTTTTATTTTTTTTATTTGTTTTCCTTCTTTACTTTTCTTTTAATTTTGTTAGCGAGGATCGCTAGGCCCTTGCTACCTGGGGGGCCTACATGTGGGGGAGGCCATCGTGGCTGCAAACGATGCCAGCCTCACCCAGATTTGGGACAAGGCAGTCTTGCTTGTGGCTGTAATGGTTTGGATGTGGTAACCTTGCCTAGATCTAGGCAAGGGTTTCGCCGCCCTTGCTAGCCATAGTAAAAAGAAAAAGAAAATAAAATAAAGGAAAAGGAAAAAAAGGAAAAAATTAATAAAAAAATCATTCGCATTAGTACCTGACCATGCATATAGGACGGACGATATTATATCAATGATTTTCGGCCAAAATTAGTCGGATGAACTTAATGATAAAACGTGAAATTGTTTAAGACTCAATTGAGATAATTAATTCAACGAAAAAAAATTGAGATAATTAATATGTTTAGAATTGAATTAACAAAAGTATAATTTTTTTTAAAGGATTTTATGGTTATTTTCTCTTGAATATTGCAACGGTTTTGAATTTAGAGATAAGTGTAGAGGCACTTGAATGTGCAAAGCCCAGTACAAATATCAGGTTGGCCAAAGAAACTTGAGAGAATACCCTGATGGTGGAGCTATTTAGCGTGGGAAGAGGCATCAATACGAGATTCTCGCACACTGACAAATTCCTATCACGTCATATAGTAGTATCATGCGAATTAACCAGACCCGGGTGGGACCAACCTATCCCAAGCCGAGTGGGTGAGTTCACACTTAGAATCAGGAACTAAACTGATATTCACCGATTCCAATTTATTTGTGCTGGAAACAGACCAATTCATGCGGGAACCAACTAGAACTAACCGATTCATGCGGCTTCCAATCCGTCCGATTCTTTTGCTCACCTCTCCTAGCTAGTCAGAAGGAAAAGATGCTAGCAAGTCACAAGGAAGAGAGGCTTCTTGCCGTGACCCGAAAAAAGGAGAACGAATTTGTTAGGCAAAAGATGACTCCCTTGTACCAGATCAAATAGAACCAATTCTTCCTTGCTCCATAAGTTTTTGATAAAAAACAATATGGAAGGCTGTTCTTTTGTCAGCTGGGAATGGAGTGGTCTAAGGGACTCTATCTATTAGTCGATAAAATGGAGCTATTAAGAAACCTAGATGACAAAGAAGGCCTTTTCACGAATTGGATTGGAACCAATATCAAACTACTTTCCTTCTTAGTAGACTGTGAGTGGGTTTATCGTTCTACTCATTATAGTCCTCCTAAAATCAATAGTATTTGATCGGAATACGTCATGGTCCTTTTCACCTTATTAGTCATATGCATAGTTAGTATTATAGCCCAATCACGACTACTAATAAGATCTGACTTAGAACCAAAAATTAGACAAATAAAGTGAATTGCCCAATGTTTTCAATTAGTCCAACTTCGTAAATTTCTGACATAAACCCTATATTTCATAGAGGTCGTATTTCTTTGGGTTTGTAGTAAAGGAATGCTTTTAGCCAAATCCGCTTCGAAGCACTCACCTATTAACTGCGAGTTCATTCATAGGTATCCTGGTTGATGATCTCTGCAACCATCCTAGGCTCTGATTGGTTACTGGGCCTTCAAATCTATTTGGAGGGGAGCCATTTGGTCTTCCCTTATCTTTATCCTTCTGCCGTCGCCCACAACCCATTTGGTTTCGGGTTCGATTGCATCTCTCCCTACTAAAAGACTTTTTCCACCCCCAGGAAGGACGGTGACCTCTCTTTGCTGTCCAAACGTTTCCTTCAGGGAAGTAGATACCTTTCAATATCTGACCCCAGAGTGAGTTGGGAGATTGGTCCAGGCGCCAAACCTGTTTTCCTAGCAGCATAGCTTTATTGAAAGTAATTAAGTCTCTAAAGCCCAAGCCACCCATGTCTTTCCTTAATTTTAAGAGCTTCCAATTTCTTCCAGTGGATACCCTCCTTGGTTGTCCTTTGCCTCCACCAGAAGGTAGCGATCTTCTTTTCTATAGCTCTACAGATAGATAATGGAATCTTGAAAATGACATGGCGTACTGTGGTAGCACTTGGACTACTATCTTAATGAGAACTTCTTTCCTGGCTTTAATATTATGCTTTTCTTTCCACCCCTCTACTTTGAATTTACCTTAACGAGTACCCAGCCGAACATATCTTTTTTTAGAACAACCCCAATCTGACGGGATTCCTAGATATTTATGCCTGTTTTCTCCAAGATAGGTACTCTTAGTTCGTCTGCCCCAGCTCCTCTCTTAAGAATGTCAGGGCATCCTTTGCTGAATATATTTCAATTTGTTCCGATTTAGGGCTTACCCCGAC
This sequence comes from Psidium friedrichsthalianum, assembly GCA_019149425.1. Taxonomy (NCBI): domain Eukaryota; kingdom Viridiplantae; phylum Streptophyta; class Magnoliopsida; order Myrtales; family Myrtaceae; genus Psidium; species Psidium friedrichsthalianum. Next base: position 9,207 of record JAGVVM010014431.1, read on the forward strand.
GCATAGCAGTACTGTTTCAGGATGTTGCTCACATTCTAACATTCTCCCAAGGTTCCTTCTAGGAAAATATAGCATCGTCTGCAAACAACAGGTGTGATAGGGTTGGGGCACCTTCTGTTCAATTTAATACCCTTGACGTGTCATCATCCCATTGCCTTATTCATCAGTGACGACAATGAGTTGGATATGATAATAAATAAGTAGGGTGATAGCGGATCTCCTTGTCGGATACCTCTTGACGGTTGAAACTAATCTTGAGACTCCCTATTCACTCGGATACTGAGAGAGACCGTTGAAATGCAATAACTGATCCATTTGACCCATCTTTCACGAAAGCCCATTCTACGCATATAATCGCACAAGAAATCCCACTCAACTCTATCATATACTTTTGCATATCCATTTTTAGCATTGCTTGAATTTCCTCTCCTTTTCCTAACTCTCATTTGGTGCAAAACTTTTTGTACCGCTGAAATGTTGTCTTAGATCTGTCTACTGCTAACAAAATCACTTTGCTCAATCGCAATCAAGTCAGGTGCCGTGGTTTGAGTTCGATTTGCCAAAAACTTTAGAAATGACTTTGTAGCTGAAGTTGCATAAGCTTTATTGGTCTAAATTGTGATATGCTTTCAAGTTGAGCCACCTTTGTGAATCAAAACAATATGAGTCTTGTTTAAAGGTAGGTTCAAAAGTACCTGGTTGAGATAAATTATGTCTATCAGTGGAATATGTCCATGTATATGAATGCTTCCCAGTTGCGTTGGTAAAACAGTTCCATTCAGTTTCGTCGAGCCCTAGTGCTTTTGTATCCCCCATTTGAAAGACAACATAGTTTAATTCTCCTCCAATAGAAACATTATTTGGGCCGTGGCGGTGTTCCTAAAAAAAAAAACATCTCC
>JAGVVM010014433.1:0-10555 GCA_019149425.1 Psidium friedrichsthalianum
TCAATTAAATCGTGGCTTCGGCCAGACTAATAAAGCTGGAGCCGGTCACCTTATGAACATGTATACAAGTTTAGGGTTTAGCTCGCAATCTCTTTACATTCGACCTCTGTAAAAGACTCCGGGAAACTTTTTTATTACACAGGTTCTTAAAAGCGACGAGTACACCCCCACGTACATCGAAACATTATTCTGCCCTCTTTGCCTACATTCAATTCGGTATATACATAATCATACGCGCGAGCTCAGTTTAATCTTCGGAATCTCTTCTCACGAATCGGCCCTGCAACATAAAAGAAAGAAAGTTCGTCACATTCCATCAGCAGAGGGAAAGACGCTCTCGCAGAGAGAGAGAGAGAGAGAGAGAGAGGGGATGACGCGGACCTTAATACGGGGTCGTTTCTGGGCATTGAGCTTCCTGACCTCGTACCGAATGCGCTTGGAGAAGAGCCGGTTGTGCCTCTTCTCCTTGTACCGCATCACGCTCGCCTCTCGTTGTCTAATCTTTTGGCTGAGCTCACCACCGCCGTCCTCCGTCATCACATCCCTGACCTCGACGGTGGCTTCGTTTTCTGCCGCTTTCTCCGGGACTCTCCACACATTTTCCCACCCATCCGTCGACCCTGCTTGGGAAAAAAAAAAAAAAGACATGTGTAACAGGAAGGAAAAATAGGACGACAGCAAAGTTTCTTGACGAGTCCACAACATGAACACTTCTCGTGTGGTAATTGTACTTGTCTAGACAATGTAGCTAGACTCAATCTACTAATGGAATGCAATGGACAGAATGTGAGGGAAGCCGTGTCTTTTCCATGAAAGGACTATTTTCTGGCGACCCGGCCAAAGAAGCTTCTTCCAACCATTCGTCTGATTAATGGGTCACAAGTATCACGGACGCAAAGAGTTAACTAAACTTTAAGCATAGGTGATGTGCGCACTTGTATCTCACCGATCAAAAGTATAGTTTGAGTATGGTTGCAAGGAATTCCGTTCAATTGGGATTATATAATAGACCTTCGTGACAATCATATGAATCATATCAAGTGATAGACGAAACCTGTTAATCCACGCTCATTCCATGACTTCTCAAATATGACCATCTCAATAGTTGCACATGTGCTGGACCTTTTTTTTCTCTAATAAGAAAAAAAAAGACCGAAAGGGAAAGACCCGCGTCAACAATTCTTCGGGCATTATCATAGGAGTTCCACACTCATGTCAGGATATTCGATTTGAGTCATAACAACCGTGAACTTTGAGTAAGTTCATCACCGTTGCCTTACGGTGCTAGTGGGAGTAAAGTCGGGATTATCCTACGTCATGGCATGATCTAACCTATGCCGCTATAGACGAACCCAGGCTTCGAGAGGCCAAGGGCGATCGAGGGGTTTCGCATCGATGATCGAAAGGCCCCAAACTATTTGGGCGTAATCTCTTACATGACTGGATCAACGACCGTGATGGTACGCTATCCTCAAGTTCCATACAGCTACAATAATTTCACCGATCGATGTCGTCCTGACATGGGCCCACGACAACGCTCGCTCTGGGGCAAACGGGTCCCCCCATTAAATGAAAGCGTTGAAGAAAAAGGTAATGGAGCTTTTTAGATTCATGTGAAGCCAGCAATCGAACTGAAAAAGCAAAAGGATGAACGCTCTCTGCATAATCTTACCCCAGAGCTCCCAACTTTGCATTTAACACGTGACAATCTCAATAGAATGAGAATCTCCAAGAAACAGATATTGATAAAATTTCTTCGGGCAATCACCGCAGTACATAAAATAGTCAAGTAGAGAGAGATAAAGGGCTATCCTATGTAGGCCGAAGTATTTCAAAAATAGAGGAAAATCAATTATGAGTGCACAAATGCATGCTTCACAAGGTTACTAGTGATGGCGGCAAGCCCCAAATTATTGGGCATGATTCATACTCTCTATTGATAAGAAAATATGAAATTTCGCTTTTCAGTGAGCGGGCAGAGGTCTAGAAGGCCATAAGAGACAACACCCCCGACCGCTAGAGATGCCTTTATAGACTGGGTTTATATTTTATTAGTGATTTAAATTTGAATCTTTAAATAGTTTTTGTGCTATCTATATTTGGTCACTTTTTACTGTAATTAAGAGTTGGATAGACGGTGCTAATTATAGTAGAATTATCTGCTGAAAATAGCCCTAATTTCAGAATGAATCAAGATAAATTTTGTGCTTTGATTTCTCTTTTTCGTTTTAACTCTCTCTATTTCATTAGGTTTGTGTTTTTAATCCTAACAGAAATTAACGGGGACAAATTGACTAATGGATTTAGGTTCGTCAGGATTTTCGACTCGACTAATTCTCATTAATCGAAACTAAGAAGTGATTAGCAATGATGAATGATGATCGACAAAATGGAGAAATCGATGAAGATGGTCTTACGTTGTCAACGCGCATCAAGTCAGGCACGGTCTGAGGCGTCTCGTGGTTGGCATCCCCGCCGCAAACGAAGAGCGAGCCCTTATCGGACCAGGCGTCCAGGATCTCCTGATAGTCGAGCTTCAGCGACAGCATCGTCCCCTGGGGGTGCGTCCCTGGCCCTCCCCGCCACGCGTCGGCGGCGCAGCTGGTCACTTCCTCCATCTCCGCCTTCTTCTCCGCCTCGACGATGACCTCGCTGTAGCACACCCACTTCTCTTCACTGCTGCCCGCCCTCTCTCTACTGCTGCTCTTCATAGCGCACCGTATCAGCGACGACACCGCCGATTCTTCCTCCTCCTTCACCCCGGAGGAGGCGGGTGCGGCGGCGACGCCAGAGGTGGGGGCGAGGAGGCCGGTGAGGGTGGCGCCGGCGGCGGCGGCGGAGGAGTCGAACAGCAGGGCAACGTCGTTTTCGTCGTGGAGCTGGTCTTGATATCCGTCGCCGGGGCTGGGTGAGTGGGTCTGTGGGTGGAGGGGGAACAAGTTCAGCTGGTGTTTTCGCCGGCGGTGGCGACTGGTTTTGCGGTGGTAAGTACGGGTCATGTGGGCGGCGCTTGCTCGGGAGCTTCGAGGGAGATTTGAAGGCCAAGGCTCAAGAACTTGGGCTTGCGAGTCTTGGTTCTTGATCTGCGAGATGGCTTGGGGAGAGAGGACAGGGTTTGCTTCCTTGATTTGCCGAGCATGGAGGAGGACTTGGACCTGGTCTTCATGTTTGCAGGGGGAGGACACATCTCTCCGTGATCATCCCACTCTCTCTCTCTAGGTTGCTTCAGTTCAGTCAGCCCTTCGGTCTCTCCCTCCCTCTCTCTCTAGGTTTGGAGGAAAAAGCGAGGAAAAAGTGCACGAGCTTTTTGGAGTACGGGGACCCACAATGGAGAGAGAGAGATGCTGACTCATACGAGTGCGGAGCGGGAGATGACGAGGGGGGTTTCTTTCTCGACACGTGGCGTGCTGCTACTGGAGGAGGAAGTGGATTGTGTTGTGTTATCTAGATTTCGTTTGGCTGTGAATTGGATTTTGCAAAAGATTCTAGGTTGCACCGGATGCGCCGCGAAACCCTGTACATCTCGACCCTTACTTAAATCGTGCCGGTCTTATACCATAATTATTCATACGTGCTACGTTTATTTCATGAAAATTAATTAATTTGAAAAATATATATTTTAAAATAATTATTTGTATTGTTTGCAAAATAAACGAACCAAAAATATATTCATCATTTACGAAAATATTTGAACTTAACTTGTCATTGATAGTGAAAATATTTTTATCAATTGATTATTTCAAGCAATGCGAATGATCATTTTTATGAATTATTTTTTAAATCATTTATTTTTTACAAAATAAATAGAATCTAATTCTTACCTTACCAAAAAAAAAAAAGAATCTAAGCTCACATGTATCCAAATCACAAGATTTGGAATTCGTTCGATAATATACCGATTGACTTTCTAAAATTGGCAATTATTAATAGTCTCATGTATTAATATGGTTATTCAATTAATTGTAACTTGCTAACCATTGTTAAAAAAATTATTATGCATGGTATGTCGTAGATCCTTAGCTATATATAAACGGAACTTTTTAATCGATTGTCGAGTTCTATTATTTAGAATTCCGCATTATAAACTCCTAAATAAGGGATTTTTAAGGGCACATAGAGTGATATCTCTAGCTTTCCTTGATTTAGACTGCTTAACATACTAAGCTACTATCATTGAGCAGCGGCAGTCGTCTTGTCACAACACAGTTTGTTCGATAAAAAAATTGCGAACACGACCAAAAACATGTCAACATAAATTGCCAGCCCTACAAAAAAAAAAACAACATAGTAACATTCAAGAGACGAAGTAAATCCTTTCTAAAACGGTCGTAAATTCCTCTAACTAGGACGAGGGAAAACTTTTGGTCGGCAGACATCACCAACCCTTATTTTCAATTAGGTCTACATGTGATTGATACTCATATTTAAGCTCGGGGATGAATAAAGAAAGGTTATTCTTTTTCAATAAGCAGTCTTTTCTTGTGTTATTTATAACCAGTATACTAGAAATGAAAATATTTTCTCATCAGCTACAATTACAAAGTGTTCAGAAAGTACTCATTAAGAAAATAGTTCACATTCAATAGAATAGAACTCGAAAATATTCAAACCATGGGAATAGTTACTAGTTAGTCGTGTGAGGAAAGGCAAGAAGCGAGGCCAATAAATGCAAGCTATTGCACGGGAAAAGTGCATACTCTTACGGATCCCAGTTTAATTATGCATTTTTTTAAAAAATCAAATTTTAATGATTTTAAATAAGTTGAGATATCAATCGTCGAATTAAATTCTTTTTTTTTTTTGCTTTTAATTTGATACAACAAAAGGAGGCATTTTAACCACTATATTTAAATTTACCTGCCACCCAATCAGGGGACCCACGGATGCTAACAATTTTTTTTTTGGGGTCGAATAGGCGCTCCATTTTTTTTTTGTCAGATAAGGGACGCTCCATTTCACCAGTACTTCTATTTGGCAGAATTTCACCGGTACTTTCAAGAACTGAAAAAGTATTTTGATTAGAATTATCATTTTTTAATTTTATTATATGGCTAATTTTTAAAAAATCAAGGAATGTATTTTGGTAACTGTACAAAATTTATATTCTCAAAACAGAAATATATTTGGTAAATATATACAGTTTTATTTTCGCGAACAACCGGGTGGCGGTAGAATTATTTAAAAAAAAATCATCTTTTTTCTTCAATTTTTAAAAAATTTTAAATTTTCATTTAATTTCCACCGATTTTTTAATTTTAATTGTTTTTTGTTAAACTTAAATATTTTTTTAAAAATAAAAATGTATTAAAAATTATTGTTAGTAAATTTTCAAAATCTCAATTTTAAATTTTTTTAAAGTTCAAGAATCCACATGGACTTAATATTTAAAGGAGTGAGACTTTGTTCTTTTATGTTGATTCTTTTTCAGAATCATTTTTTTCTGATTTTATTTTTGCTCCAAAACTATTTCGAGAACAGAATCAGAATTATTTGGCAACAGACACAAGGCATCTATGGTAACGATCTGATTCTCTAATTTTTTTCGACAAAAAGAATAAAAAAACCCTATTTGGTAACGTACATTATTCCCAATTCTAACAATTTTCCTCATTCTATTTACAGAACGCTTTTGGAGCAAAACAAGAAGATCACAAAAAATTTTATTCTCTATTCCATAATTGCTTTTGAGAAACAAGAAGAATAAAGTGAGGAGGCGCTAACTTTTTTTCACGCACTGCAGATCGTTCCTGGTCACTAGAGAAAAAGGAAAATTAAAATACGTTATAAAAAATAAAAAATAGATTTTTAGTAATAAAAAATATTTTTTATAATAATAGAATAATTTAATGAAAGTATATATTTTAGAAAAAGAATAAATTTTTTTAAAAAATAAATAATTTTGAAAAAAAACTAAATAAATTTCTCTAGACTTGTATTGCATTCTCAACAATTTTTAAGAAATAAATATGCTATTATTTGGTTAAATATAGAAGGTTTAAATAATACGAGTTAGATTTGGTATGTATTGGTTAATATATAAATGTATAAGTGCAAATTGGCTATCGGGCTTAAGTTCTTTCTTCTGATTTTGCATATGTCTTTATGCCCCATAAAATAAATAGACTAATTATAAATTATGCATAATTTATTCATTTATTAGTGATGTTATATAGATTGATTTTTTTCGTAGTAACAAGATGTAATTATTGACTTAAATGAAAAATTTAGGAAGATAAATTATTCTTAAGAACATAAATTATGTGTAGAATTCTCCAACAAAATAAAAAAAATCAAATCTAATTAAAATAACTTTTTCTGGGAAAAATTGCTGTCATACAAACCTAATCTAATTGGCCCAAAAGGACAAAAAAAGTGGGGGCATTCCGAGAATTGAACTCGGGACCTCTCGCACCTAAGCGAGAATCATACCACTAGACCAAATGCCCAGAGCGGGCGAAATGCTGCAAATTTATAATATTTTACTCATTTAAATCTGATGCCAACTTAGACCTTGGTGCTCTACGCATGACCTTACGAAGATGGAACTGTGAAGACCACGTCTATCATTTGCAGAAACCAGATGCGTCGCTTTTCTATCGATCCCTGTCGCGCTATGCTCTATAACGCGTAGTGATTTTGTTTCGAATTATACGGGTTAATTCGGCACAAGCACGCCTTGGATTGAGCGTGACCAAGTTACATAGTATCACACCAGGTGAATATGGGCTACCAAACGCTAAAATGAGAAACTGTTGTTTACGGCTACAGAACCGATTGGTTTTGCTTCCGTCTTCAATCTATTAGTCAATTTTATCCTCTCCGAGTAGATTCTAAACGTCAACTTCAAGTGGGTCAATGGTTGATTTGAGTGGCTTTTAATATTTTCAAGTGATCGATTAAATGGTTAATTATTGCGAAATCTCGAGAGCAGATTAATGAAAAACACGAAGTTACGGGGGCGTAAGCACCGTAATTCCTGTCCTTCTAGAAGATAGACGCGGCTATCATCCAGGATACATCGTACTTCTCGATTGGTGAGAGCCGCGCCATTCATGAAAATTAGGAAGGAAATTTGGATGAATACGTAACGTGGGACGTCTCGATCCAAGGTTGAAAACATATTGGTCAAACCCAGAACAAAATAAAACAACGGGACGCGCCCACAAAGCACAGGGGGCCCAGAAACAATCTTCTATCAAAACGAACCCTTTTTCTTTGACTCCGGTAACCTTAAAAGAAAAGAGCGCTGCGGCAGCGAGAGCGGCGGAGGCCGAGATCTCGACGGCGGCTGCGCCGCTGCTGGCGGGGGCCTCGGCCGGTGAGCCAAGTCGGAGGCATCGGCCGCTGGTGCGACGGAGGCCTCGCTGGAGGGGCGCGGGCGGGGACGACAGATCGGCGACGGGAGACGACGCTGGCGTCGCGGCAGAGTCATCGACGGATGGGGCGGCGGCAGGAGAGGCGGGGGAGGAGGCCTGAGGAGCCTCGGAGGCGAATGATACGGCAGGGGCCGATGCCGTGGGGGACGAGGCGGACGGGGAGCTGGCGAGGGACGATGACGGGGAGGAGCCTTGGGGGGAGGCAGCAGGCGTGGCTGCCGGCGCCTGGGCCGAGACTGACCCAACAACTGCCGCGATAGCTAGGGCAAGCACCACAAGTCGACCAGCCATTTTTTTTCTTCTGTAGTATGGTTTTCGTTACCTAGAGAGAATTAGAACCGAAAACGAAAGAGAAACTTCTCTTCTTTTTCTTGTTCAGAGGTTGAATATAGAGATGCAGCTTCTCTAAAAACGTAGAGAAACACTGCGAGAGCTTGAAGATCTGGGAGAGGAAGACTGTGATGAGAAAGAGAGAGGATTAAGAATAAATAGGGATCCAAAGGCAATTAAAATAGATGAAGCCATTTTGGTTTGTAGGTATTTTTGGCGAGAACAAGCTAGAACGTACGTGATTCGAGAGTGGTCGTGTTATCACATGCAAGTCAACGTGCGTGGTGGGCGACAACTCGTTTATTTTTGGCTGGCCGGGGTCCTTAATTATAATTAGACAATGAGACAATTTCTGGGAGTTTGAGGTTATGATTGCAAGTTGAATCAAGTGATGATCAGTTCATCCCTAAACATAAAAAGCTTGATCTCACGTTAATTTGGTATGCCTTTTCACGAAATAGGTTAAAACAGAGACGATAGTTGTCATGATAAAACTTCCTTTAATCTCTCTTCCTACAATTTAGTGAAAAAAAAACAAGAGTTTTTTTTTTTTGTTGAGGAGGGGGAGAGATAAATACTTTCATGTGATTGCGATCGATTGAAATTGAAACTAAGTGCCTAGAACTATCACATTATAATGTATAGCATCATAGCATGCTTGATGTTCAATTTGTTGCTCTTCGGTATTAATTCATTTGTATAGTTGTAAACTTGTACGATAATAGGTAGGTAAATCTATTTAATATTTTCATTTTTAATAGGTTTTGATGAGATTTTAATTGATATAATAAATTTAAATCGGTGGTAATTGCGGAGATATGTCTATTTGATTTTCCTTTCGAGACTTTTCTAATCTAAGTCATGCTCTTTTCTTACAATAGAAAAAGTCCGATCGATAACGACGCTGGAGAAAATGTGTATGTGCATGTGATCAATCAAATTTAATTAATGAAAAATTTCATATGGTAAATCGAAACTAAAAGTTTACAGAAAGACATCATGAATACTTTAATTTTCCGGTATGTAAAATGATTAACACTTGAGACTCGGCCTTTAATTATGATAGGGCGACCAAATTTGGACCGACCGAACCAGAAATCTTCCAAACTGGTAGTTCGATTCTTGATCCAAGAGGGTGGCAGTCTGGTTCCCAATTCTTAAATTGAAACCGGTGACAGGATGGTCCGATTCCTGATTCCAAGGTCATAAGATTAGATGGATCGCCTGGACCAAACCGATTGTTTAAAAAAAAAGAAAAGAAACGAAGCAGGGAAGATGTTGGGTGCAGAGGAGGCTGAATTGCTTGCCGTTCGAAAGAGAATTGCAGTAGCTAATCTTTGTGGGATTCAAGCATTAGCTAAAGATCATTCTTCAGCTCTAAACGTTAGCTGCATTTGACGAAAAGCAAATGTTTGTGCCCGTTGGGTTAGCTTCATGCATACTAGGAGCAGAAGGTGTTGTCAAAATTGCAAGTAATTTGTCGGGATGAAGAATTGGATAGAGGGCACTTGGGTTCTTAGCTCTTAATCGGTTCCATTGGATCGCCCGGAAATTAGATGAATCGGAAACCCGGTCGTCCCTAATTATGAATACTCATTTTTCAGTTATATCAAACAAGCCATAAATCTAAATGTCTAGTTGTTTCTTTAACGCCGGTGTTTACATACATAGCCACTAAGTAACAAGTTCTTCGCCAAAAAAAAGAAAAAAGAACACAGTTCATTTTGGCCCCAATTTTCAAGTGCCGCATGAAACGACATGAACTTGTGCTCGAGAGACGATTTTAGCCTACACTAGAATTTTCGTCAAAATGCAAGCATGTGGTGTCTGAAATGGCAAACAAACGTCGACAGGACACATGGCGGGTGACGCATCGGCAGATGTCGTGCTTCCATAAACAACAGAAACAACGCCGCCTCCATCCACCTTGTAATGAACATAACATCATTTTCCAACCAATTTACGAATTGGGTCGTAGGGTTCTTCACGAAATAAGAGCACGTTCATCGAAATTTTTTCCTAATTTCTGACATTCAATATGATTTTGCGAAGAACCCTAACCCTAAGCCTCTCAATTCACGTCTGTCTGTCTGTCTCTCTCTCTCTCTCAGACACATTTCCAACCTTATTAATTGGCTTAGAAATAGTATCATTCTATTTGTTCATGGATCTCAAAAATGACACCATTCTAATTACACACGGAACAATGTTGTTTCATACGATTCCAATATATCTTCCGGTTCAATTAAAAACGACATTATTATATATATGAGAGAGATGACGTCGTTCCGTGATATGCAGAATTAACGTCCGTCGACGTGGCACTCGCTTTTACCGCATTAGAATCCTAATTTTTTCACGCCCGTTTTAATGGGAAACGATGCAAACTCAGAGCTCTCCCAAATATGAACTTCCTATTCTGTATTAACCACAAGAGCTATGCATTTGTACTTCTTGGGGCATTGGATTGATCATTTTCTAGTCTTCCTCATCTCGTCTCTGACATATTTGTGGGAATGTGTGAGGAAAAGAAGAGCAACGAAGTCGGTCGCCACAAGCCTGCGCTGCTCAAGAGCAGCTGCAGAGGATGCGGTGGAAGCTGCGTGGGCTGTCCGTTACAATGACACAAAACCATTCAAGCGAGGTGCTCCCTAATTTTGCAGCTCCTGACGCGCGTTGATGCTAATCAAGTGAACAAGGATGGATTCCAAAGCAGGTTGGAAGGCGATCGAATCTTTCGTTGCAGCAGAGAATAGAACTTAGCCACCAAATAAAGTCTCAAAACCATTGCAGCATCAAATGAAAAGGCGCTAACTTTCAAAAGGGTCCTTTACTTACGTAGAGTGCAC
>JAGVVM010014435.1:0-15107 GCA_019149425.1 Psidium friedrichsthalianum
TAACTAATTGGGAGCGCTTCAAATTTTCGAAAAATAAAAACCTTAGTGGATTTAGGCCGATGGGAATTTATGAATATCTCGCTTTGGGCGATCTTGTTTGAAACTCACTCAATAGGTGTTACATGATTTTGCAGATAGGAGGGATAAGGGTGGAGTTGATTGTTAACCCTTTGTTTGCAGGTTGGAGTTTGGAATAAATGTCTTGGGTTATATTGAAGCGTTGATTGAGTATAAACTCTTGTGCATGCTCTTTACTGCTTTTGCATATACACTTAGCACACACTACCCGCCATTGAACCCGAATGGCTAGGCTTAGGATGGTACTTGATTGGAGTCACTTCGGCCATGACCATTTGGCCCGAGTCGCCTTCTCAAGTCCCGAACTTTTCAAATTGGTGCCAAGAGTTACCACCCCCATCATTGACCATTATGATGCGGGTCGTTACTTGGCTAAGCCGGATGTTTACGGGGATACTCGACTCAATCACAAACTGACGTGGTTCGGTCCGGATATCCTTGGGGCTCCACCTTTGTTAAGCCATGCTAGATAGAAATCGATCCTCACGAAGCATCTCATGTGCATGTCTCTGTGATTGCTACTTTCGATTGTCTAAAGGCGGTAGTTTCTCAATCCTTTCTCTCCTTTTGATTACTTACTTTTTGAGTCGGTCCATGACTATTTAGGTGTGTCATTAGAGTCCCGAGCTATACATTTATGGGGGAAGTTCGAGTTATCGCTCCAGCTAAGGACCAATTGAAGGAATGGTGGAGCGAATTACATGAGGATGGCCGAGATATTGTCAGATTCCGCATTGGCCGTATGCTCCCTTTGATTGATATTCGACTTCGATTTGGTCTCATCCATGCGTTGAGTCATTTTTGGAGCCCAAGACTACAACATTCATATTCGGTAAGCATGAGCTAACTCCAACTTTAGAAGAGTATAGCGTTCTTCTTGGAAAGTCACTTGACTCAGGTTTGGTTAGCCCGCCAATTGGGAGGATCCGGTCTTGATTTTATCTGAATATCTAAATGTTAATCGAGATGAAGTGGCTAAGGTTTTAAAAGCAAATCGAGGGAGTTGCCCCATCCCGTTTTTGGACTTATGTTTTGCAAAAGCTACCTTTGAGTATGACCGAGCCAAAATTTTCATGCTATTGTTCTTTGGCTCGTTGATTTTTCCACACAAAACAAATGCAATCGACCCTTTGGTCGCATCTTTTGCTCGACAAGTTAATAATGGAAAAAATTGTGTCAACGCCATTTTGGCAGAAACATTCATCTCTCTTTCAAAACTTAAGAGCAACCATGATAAGACATTTCGTGTTTCACCTGAGATTCTTCAAGTTTGGTTCCTCTCTCATTTTGCTAAATTTGGGAGCCTTCTTGAAATTTCAAAAATTACTGAGTATGAACATCCACTTTTGAGTTTTAAGCATGAACAAGACCGGATTCCTGAACACCATTACTCCCAATGGCTAGTCTTGTTAACGAACCCAAGTCCTGTGACTTTCCTATGGAAAGCTCCTTGGTTTAAAGTTGAGGAAGCTAGGCTAGCAGGTCGAGATGGGGCACCTGTACCTCTCTTGGGCATCTCCGGCATTACTGAGTATTATCCGGTAAGGGTGGTCCGACAATACGGGGTGATTCAGTCAATCCCTCCGAGCCCGAAGGACAACGAAGTTCGCATCGACTTTATTATGGGAAGCCGGAGGTTTGAAGAGCATGTTTCCCTTGCCCATGCTATGTGGGAGCGATGTCGGCCGGCAAAGCTAATCTTACCCAAGGGGATCCTCGTAGGAAACGTCAAGACATATCATGCCTCTGTGAGATACATGCGGGAGCATGTCATTCCAAAAGAATGGCTACCAGTGATACCTCGGGCGTCCGTTCATGACACAAAACAAGCCGAGATCAATCGTCTCAAGCGCAAGGTTGCCGAGGCTAAAGAGAAGACCAAGAAGATCGATGGCAAATACAAGAAGCTCAAGAGTCGTGTTATCCCCCAGAAATTCATAGCTCGGGCTAGTTAGAGTCATGTTTTAGTTTGCATTCTGTATTGCTGTTTTTTAGACATACCTTGCTGCTTTGTACGAATTTTTCGATATCCTTCTGGCTATTTTTGGGTCCCGACCATTGAATGAAAGATGTTTGGAAGATCTTGACCTATCATGTGTAAAATTTTCAGATCAATCCATCATGTTTTCCATTTTCACCAAATTGATAATGAAGGATAAACAATCTGGGTTTTCAGGAAATTTCTGACACTGATTTTATTTCACTGATTGCCACTAGAAAGATTGCTTTTTTGGACGAAGTCAAAACATAAAAGTGGTAGAATGGACTTTGAACTAGTAATCTACAAAGTTTTGGGCATTAATTCTCAATTTTGATGACCCATTTATGCCCTAAACAGAAACCGGACGAACCAGTTTTCTGAACAAAGTTTTCTGAAAGATGCATTAAACTGTACTGATCTGTGCATTTTTTGCAAGAACTCAAAACATGAAAGTTGTTCATAATTGTCTTAGCTATGTCCCAAAAATTTTGGCATTATTTCGTTTAATCTATGAATTAATACCAATTTTTTCATACAAGCCGACGAAACTGAAATCTGCTGAGTCAATCCACTGATCATGGTTGCTTTCATTTCCGAGTCTAGAGGGATGTCATGGATCGACTCATCGTTATTTTACCATCATGTTGCTCATGTTGATGCATTTATAAGGTAATTCATCACGGGTACTCCGCACCCCATAACACCCGCTTGAAGGTGAAGAAGATGGCCGACAGAGCCGAGATCATAGCAATAGTTCAAGAGGCCTCAAGGAGCACACAGATGCAATGAATGAACGGATCGAGGGAACAGTATCTCAAGCAATGGAAAAGATGGCCGTGAGATTTGCAGCCATACTACAGCCATCTAGCTCGATTCCTCCACCCACGGCGCCTCCACCTCCGCCAATGGACAATCTTGGCAATGGCACCGACCATGTCCCTATACCTACTTTACCGTTGGAGGATGTTATTTTCACAGGTACTAGCTCGGGCGCATCACCTGTAATCTCTATACCCCAGGCTAGTCCTGTGACCAGGGGAATGAGCGAGGAAGCCATGAAAATCATAGCCCAGTTGGAGCAGAGGATACGAGAGGTGGAAGGGACACACAATATTCCCCAGATTGACCTATCCGTCTTCTCGAAGGTCCAGGTGCCTGAGAAATTCAAGATGCCCGATTTTGAGAAGTATGATGGCACCTCTAATCCAGTTCAACATGTTCAGATGTACCAGGCTAGGATGAACAAGTATGTGGCTAATGGTCCCCTGATGATTCAAACTTTTCAAGCCAGTTTAAAAGATGCAGCCATGAGATGGTATACAGACTACGAGATTTATTGTATGGAAGATTGGGAAAAGGTGGCCATTTATTTGTTAAGCATTTCAGCTTCAACCTAGACGTTGTCACCACTAGAGAGGATTTGGAGCAGTCGGAAATGAAGAAGGGCGAGACGATTAAACAGTATGCCACCAGGTGGAGAAATATCGCGTCTCAGCTGAAGCCAGTGCCGCCTGAGCGGGAACTCATGAGATTATTTGTCTCTACCCTTCCCCAAGTAATGCGATCCCGCATCCTTGGGACTGCAGCAACCTCATTTAGCCACCTCGTTGCAATGGCCGAGGAGGTGGAGAGCGGCCTGAAGAAGGGGTGGTATGGAGATACCAATTCAAGTATCAAGCGGTTTGCGCCAAAGAAGGACAAAGAACCTACCCCGCAGGTTAATATGACATACACACAGAAGCCTCAGGTTCAGATGCCCAAGGTACAAGTCCCTAATCAACAACAGGCTAATTTTGGTTCACAAAATCAGAGGGCAAATCGGCGTAACAACCGACAATTTACTCCTCTCCCTGGAACTCCTTCTCAAGTGCTAGCCGTGTTACGGAAGAAAGATCTATTGACGACTGAACCATTAAGGCCTAATTATGCTTCTTTTGCAAAGTTTGATCCATCTAAAAAGTGTGACTACCACCGTGGCGAGCCAGGGCATAGCACTGATGATTGCTGGGTGCTGAAAAATCGTATCCAAGATTTGCTTGAATCGGGAGCATTCTCGTTCCAGAAAGGTGGACCACCAAATGTTCAGAATAATCCCTTACCTAACCATGAGGGTGAGGTTAATGTCATTTTTGAAGATGAGATAGGCCTTGTCGAAAGTTTCAGGGTTCGAGTTTCTGACGTCTTTGATGCCCTAGTTCGTGCCGGTTATTATCGAAGTGGGGATGTTTTGTCACTAGATCAGGTAAGACGGAAGGTCCTCGACTTGATGGAACAAGGAATGATTGTGTATACAAACCAGACCGGATAGTGGCTACTATTTCACAAATCGTCATCGACTGGGATAAGGAATTAGCTGCATTAACTGTCCAGGATGAACCTAAGATTGAAAAGGAGACGGTGGAAGAAGAGACGGCTAACGAGATCAAGGCGACCCTGAATTAGCCAACATGCCCGCCTTGGAAGATGCTTCTGACGATGAACTTGGAATTGTCATACCTGACAGTTTTGTCATTACTTCGCCCCAACCCTTTTCATATAAGGACGATAAGGCAGTACCATGGTCCTATGACCTCGAATTGGCCCTGGTAACAAGGTCAGGGAGAACCTATAACAATGATCCACCGGCCAAGCAGGCTACAGACAAGGAAGCAAAGGATTTCTTGGCGGTTATTAAGGCAAGCGAATATTGTGTGGTTGATCAACTACGCAAGTTGCCGGCTCAGGTTTCTTTATTGGAGCTCCTCCAGTCCTCTGAGAAGCACCGAAGCTCTTTGATGAAAGTGCTGGGAGAAGTCCATGTGCCCGAAGATATCGATGGAGACAAATTGGAGAATTTTGTCGGGACTATCCTTCTAAAAGATCAGGTAGCGTTCGCTGATGATGAGATCCCAATCGAGGGACGGGGTCATAATAAAGCTTTACACATCTCGGTCAAGTATAATCAGACTCACGTGGCCCGAGTATTGATTGATAATGGGTCAGCTTTGAATTTGTGCCCTTTGGCTACGCTGAATCGCTTGGGCATTGACCCAGCCAGGATGCAGGCGGCAAAATTATCAGTCAGAGCTTTCGATGGGATGAGGAAGAGTGTCTTGGGGCAGATCAATTTAGAGATACAAATTGGTCCTTCTATGTTTGATGTTTTGTTTCAGGTGTTAGACATCCCCTCGGCTTTTAATCTTTTGCTGGGTCGTCCATGGATCCATAATGCCGGAGCTGTCCCATCTAGTCTACACCAGAAGGTCAAGTTTGTGGTTGAACAGAAGCTGGTCATCGTTCACGGAGAAGAAGATTTTCGTATCTATAACGAGACGGCTATTCCGTACATTGAGCCGGATCACAATGAGGAGGATTCTTACCACTCCTTCGAGTTAGTGCAGACCATTCATGCTTCACCAAGAGTCCTTTACCAATCCCCGAGCTATCCGGTGCCTCTGTTATGGTGGCTAAGGTAATGGTAAACAATGGTTTCGAACCTAGTGCTGGATTAGGCAAGCAGGGTCAAGGGATTCGCATCCCAATTGAAGCTAATGGACAATCTCATACAGCTGGTTTGGGATATCGTGGATATGGCCGACCTAGACATGGAAAATGGGGCTCAAGAGGCCATGGCAAACTAGGGCGTAGTCCTTTACCACCGCCCTTGAGCGAGACTTTCCATTCAGATGGAATAATTGGTGGATACGATGATTTGAGTAAGTTTGAGGATGATCTCGGAATAGTCTTCCCTGATTCGTCGAAAGACCAAGATCCTGAACCGATGGTACTTGATGCTGATAATGCCGACGATGATGGCATACCCTACCTGGCTGACTGGTTCGGTGACTTGACCGTAGCAGCTCTCTTTGATGACCCTATGAAGATTGATGGAGTCCCTGAAGATGAACCTTATATGGTGCCCAAGCCTCTGAAGCCGTCTGCCGATGATGATCCACTAGAGGGTTTAGATTCAGAGTAACCTTTTTATTTATGCATCCCCCTGCGTGGGAATTTTTACGGCTTTCTTAGGATTTCCTTTCTATAGTCGCACTTTAGGATTTCTTTTCCAATAAGATGTAATTCATTGATTTGATATCAATAAAATTACAGATGTTTTTCATTACTTTTTGAATCTTGTCGAAGTACCCCAAACCAGCCCGATGACGATAACCAACGATCGAACAGTATGTCATCCATGGTAAGAACTGAGGGTTGGGCTTCTTCAAGAATTCTCGTCCCGCGGTCTTCAAAACAAAAGAATCTTTGACAAGGCACCAAAATTGCTAGGCCAATACATGTTTAAACCCTGTTTGTCTTTCTAATTCCGCTACTTTATGTTTCAGGGGCAAACATGAGGAGGGGAATACGGTGGATCCTAAAATATGCAAGGCTCATGATTCGGGAGGCTCGGACGAGTCCGATCCTGAGGTTGAAGAGGTACGACGGAACCTTGAGCAACATGAGAAAGCTAAATCGCTAATCATCGAGGAAACGATATCAATCAATCTCGGCGATACAGAAAACCCTAGAGAGGTTAAAATCGGGGCTAGTCTCCCTGAGAAAATGATTGAAAGACTGACGAAGTTGCTGAGAGATTACCAAGATATTTTCGCTTGGTCGTATGCGGATATGCCCGGTCTTGATCGATCGATTGTTGAACATTGTTTACCGACAGATCCTTCAGTTAAGCCTAAGAAGCAGAGACAGCGGAAGGCTAAGCCAGAGTTGGCTAAGAAAATCGAAGAGGAAGTCATGAAACTCATCGATGTCGGATTTATAGAAGTTACTCAGTATCCTACTTGGGTAGCTAATATAGTTCCCGTATTAAAGAAGGATGGTCGTGTTCGGGTCTGCGTGGACTATCGTGACTTGAACAAAGCCAGTCCGAAAGATGATTTTCCTCTCCCACATATTGATGTACTCGTGGATAGTACAGCAGGATTTGAGCTGTTCTCATTTATGGACGGTTTCTCGGGTTATAACCAAATCTTGATGAATGAGGAAGACAAAGAAAAAACAGCATTTACTACCCCTTGGGGGGTATTCCATTATAAGGTCATGCCCTTTGGCCTCAAAAATGCTGGAGCAACATATCAACGAGCAATGGTTACTTTGTTCCATGATATGATGCACAAAGAGATCGAGGTTTATGTCGATGATATGATTGCAAAGACCCGGCGTGGAGAAGATCATATAGAAACCTTGACGAAGCTATTTGAAAGGCTTCGAAAGTTTAAATTGCGCCTCAACCCGGCCAAGTGCGTGTTCGGCACTAGTTCGGGTAAGCTGCTTGGGTTTATTGTCAGTAGCAAAGGCATCGAGATTGACCCATCCAAAGTTAAAGCTATATGTGAGCTCAAACCACCAAAAACTGTCAAGGAGGTTCGAAGTCTCATGGGCAGACTAAACTACATTGCTCGGTTCATTTCCCAACTGAGCGAAACCGCTAAGCCATTTTTTAGATTACTCAGGAAGAATGCACTAGTTAAGTGGGACGGTGAATGTGAAGAAGCCTTTGAAAGGTTGAGGCAGTACCTCATGAATCCACCTGTACTCGTCCCACCAACACCAGGGCAACCTTTAACTCTATATCTCACAATCCATAGTGAGTCTCTGGGGCAATGCTTGCTCAAGAAAGTCAGGAGGATGGAAAAGAACGGGCTATCTACTATTTGAGTAAGAAGTTTACAGCATCTGAATTGAATTACTCTGAAGCAGAAAAGACATGTGCAGCACTGGTTTGGGTGCTACATAGACTACGACAGTATACCTTGCATTATCAGGTACTTTTGGTGACAGAATGCGATCCTATCAAATATTTGCTGAATCAACCCGCCTTGGTCGGGAAGCTTGCCAAATGGCAGGTTCTTATTTCTGAGTTCGACATTCAGTACCTATCACAAAAGTCAGTTAAAGGACGAGTCATAGCTGATGTCCTGGCCGAAAATCCAAGGAAAAATGAAGACATCTATTACCCTGAGGACCGAATCATGGCGGTAGATGATTATACCTGGACTATGTACTTTGACGGGGCCGTGAACTTGTCAGGATCAGGCACCGGAGCGATTTTAATATCCCCAGGTGGGCAACATTATCCAGTAGCGGCAAAGTTAGTTTTTCCTTGTACCAACAATATAGCCGAGTACGAAGCATGCATTCTCGGGCTACAAGCTGCAATCGAGATGAGGGTGGCCCGACTCAAAGTGTTTGGGGATTCAGCTTTAATTATTTTTCAAACCGTTGGAAAATGGGAGACACGGGATGCTAAGCTACTCCCTTATCATGAGTATCTAGATGAGTTAGTAGATGAGTTTGATGATATATCGTTCGAGTATCTACCAGAACTCATAATCAGTTCGCTGACGCATTAGCCACATTATCATCAATGTTGCAAGTCACTGACGGGCTTGAGGTGGAACCATTGAAAATCGAGATATTGAGAAAGCCAGCTTACTGTATGGCCATGGTTGATGAGCCAGATGGCAAGCCATGGTATCATGATATCAAGACTTACATCCAGAAGCAAGAGTTTCCTGAGAAAAGTACCCCATCTGACCAAAGGTACATAAAGAAAATGGCCTCGAAGTTCTTTCTGAGCGGAGAGAATTTGTATAAGCGATCTTTCGATTCAGTCCTTTTAAGATGCATTGATTCCACTGAAGCAGTCCGCCTGATGATGGAAGTACACGAAGGAATTTGTGGTCCGCACATGAATGGCCACATGCTAGCTAAGAAGATCATGAGATTGGGTTACTACTGGCTCACCCTTGAAAGCGATTGTATTCAACACGTCCGGAGTTGTCACAAGTGCCAGATTCATGGTGACAAGATTAATGTTCCTCCAAATGAATTGCATCAATTATCTGAGCCATGGCCATTCTCTATGTGGGGCATTGATGTGATCGGTCCGATTAACCCAAAAGCATCTAATGGGCATCGATTCATCCTAGTCGCCATTGATTATTTTTCCAAATGGATTGAAGCTGCCTCATATTTGGCAGTCACGGCACGAAATGTGTGAAATTCATTCGTCGGGATATTATTGCTCGATACGGTTCGCCTGAGGCTATAATCACCGATAATAGATCGAATTTGAATAACAAGCTGATTGATGAGTTATTCAAGGAATTCAAGATCAAACATCTGAACTCTTCCCCATACCGTCCCCAAATGAATGGAGCAGTAGAAGCAGCCAATAAGAACATCAAGAAAATCTTGGCTAAAACGGCCGAGAATTACCGAGATTGGCATGAAAGGTTGCCTTTTGCACTTATGGCGTATCGAACCTCAATCCGAACCTCAACTGGGGCAACCCCATATTCTCTTGTGTATGGCATGGAAGCAGTATTGCCAGTTGAGGTGGAGATCCCTTCCTTACGTATTCTTTCCCAGCTCAAGCTGACTGAAGCAGATTGGATCCAACAAAGGATGGATCAATTGAATTTGATTGACGAGAAGCGGCTCAAGGCTTTATGTCATGGCCAATGCTACCAGCAAAGGGTCGCCAAGTCCTTTAACAAGAAGGTTCGACCTCGACATTTCCAAGTAGGTGACCTTGTTTTGCGAAAGCTGTTGCCGATAGTTCCACTTCCAGAAGGAAAATTTGCTCCGAACTACGGTGGACCATATGTTGTGAAAAAGGTACTCCAAGGAGGTGCTTTGATTTTAGCTGAGATGGATGGTCAGGTGTTTACCAATCCTGTCAACTCTGATGCTGTAAAGAAATATTACACTTGATTATTCTGGCATTTTCAGTTAATCAATTTGTGGTGTTTCATCTTTGAGTTCAGAACTCTTATGCATCTGTTCTATTTGCTCTTTATTCGCATCACTAATTTTCATTGTGAGATAATTTTAATCAGGAAAACTCCTTGGTCTAATGGAATCAATCATTTGAATGAGAAACGTCAGAATGATGAAGGGCTAGCCATTTCCATACAGGTCCTGCATATTAAACCCTGGTAAACAGAGTGGAAAATTCTATGCTTACAAGTGTAAGAGTTATCTCGCAAAAAGTGTCACGCCCCGAACCCACGAGCCACGCACATCCCTGTCATACCTGTAACGGTCGAATGGGTCGACAAAACACACATGGCCCAGGAAACTCGTCCTACACCAACGACCTCAGAGTTCCTTAGGCAACGGAAACGAGCTCCTTCATGCATTGTATAAGAGGGATAGATAGAAAGACAAATTAACCTTTATAGCAAGTCAAGCTTATATTACATTTCATATACAATATTCACATACCAACCAATACGATGACATCGAGCCTATACATCAAAAACTTCAGTCAAACTACTCCGTACATCCAGGCTATTACATGTGGGGTTTGCCACTGCCTTCCTCCCACATTTACTCATACGGTACTCTTGTATCTTATGTATATCCTTCCTTTGGTTCCAAAAATGACTGCGTCGCAATCTCGATTTTCCTCTGAATCCCTGTCTTATCGATATCGCACTCATGCGGGGGTCGGGGTTCTGAAATGCAGGGAAATCCACCTATGAGACACAAATCTCAGCAAACTAACCTCTAATCCCCTCCTCAAGATGCTAACTACCAACCTAGACCAAACTCTCAGGTCCCCAATTCAGGTACTCAAAATTACCGGGCACCAAATTTCATTGCCACAAAATTCGTTCAAAATTAGAAAAGTCGCCACAGGGTGGCCAAGCATATAAAACCATTTTTAACAGGCCAATACCAATCCAGAACACACAAAATTCAGATAACCGAATATACACACGACCAGTTAATAGCTCAACAAGGCAATTAAACTTTCAATGTTGAAACTACATCCAATTCAGGATAATCAATGCAAATACTTATGCATGCACGCTCAATTTTGAGCCTCGCTTAACAGCCAATTTGACCCGCGTCATATAGGCGCATCAGGTCCGTGCCGCAACCCGCGGTGGGACGCCTCAGGTTGCACCTTATCACTCCAGCTACCCCGTGTCAAACGCTTCAGGGCGCACGAGGCTACGTTTTACCCGCCTCTGAGGCTACATTTTACGTCTCTATGGCTACACTTTACGTCAAGGCTACATTTTACGCCAAGTGACTTCATGGCTACATTTTTAACGCCAAGTCACAATGATATGCAATCAAACATGCGAAAACCGTCGCATTCGCCTTTGAGGCAGTAAAATCCCTTTTAAAATTCATTTCGGACAGAAATCATCGGCCAAGTACGTTAGGCCACATTTCAAATATAAGTCCAAAATATTCAATCCATATTTTCCGACAAATGGCCAAGCCAATCACTCATTTTGCAAAACCCCAAATCTCTCGCACTCGCCTTTCAGGTAATAAAATCCTTCAAATTCATGTGGACCTAAATCACTCGGCCAAGTACATTAGGCCACATTTAAAATACAAGTCCAAATTATTTCACTTAGGCATACGAAATAATGCCAGTTTCCAGTTTCAATTAGGCAAAAGCCTTGGCCAAGTACGTTAGGCAAATACTTAATAAACACGTGCCAAAATATTTTAATTCAGCAGGGAGTAGGAGACCACACATGGGCAAGCCAATCAATTTCTTTCAGTGCCCAATTTTAATCAAAAACAGCCCCCGACCAATTTCCACATGAGACCAAAAAGGACCCAAATAATTATTTTCAAGTGTTCCACAGGAATATCCCCAAATATTGTTTGAATACGAACACCGGGCCCCGCACACATTTGCAAATAGTAAAATAAAATACATGCTCGCGGCGTCCTGTTTTGCATAAACTGCTCCATAAACCCATTTTCGGTATTCGAACACACGGAAACCACAAAAAAGTCTTGTCGTTTTAAACCAAAATCAAATGCTTGCGTAGCACTTCCCACTCCGGTGTTGAACAGTGTTCGTGGGTCGTGAACAGTAATTTTAGAACAATATTTGGGCCCGTTCGCTCCTAAATATCCGAGAAAAATCCATTTCGGTACCCGAACCTCGCGGGAACCACACCAACCACCACAACAGCATCATTCAAGCTCCTATGGACAGCAACATTCATCCAATGCCACAGCCCACTCACATTCCACAGAAATTGATATCCATCAAAATACGCCGAGTACGGCCAATTTTCTAAACGATTTACCACGAATCGGTCCCTAGAGCTAATCCATGGCAGTCTAACATCATGAGCGAAGTCTAGAGGTTGAACTACTAACGAATCAACAACAAGGGTGAGGAGGATGTGGCGATGACGGTGGCAACGACGACGGCGGTGGATTCCGGCGGATTTAGTTTGACCCGGGGCTATTCAAAAGGCTCAAAACAAGAACCGAAAATCGAAGCTGGAA
The DNA here is from genome assembly GCA_019149425.1 of Psidium friedrichsthalianum. Lineage (NCBI taxonomy): Eukaryota > Viridiplantae > Streptophyta > Magnoliopsida > Myrtales > Myrtaceae > Psidium > Psidium friedrichsthalianum. Next base: position 12,338 of record JAGVVM010014435.1, read on the forward strand.
AACAAGATATGACATGAATATGGGTTCTAGGGACAGCCCCGGGGGGGGTTGATATATAATTAATGAGAACCAAAATCCAAAATCTGGAAATCAAAAATAGATTCGTCGACTGAAATGTCGAAGCAGATTCGAAAGGCCAAACGACCTCGGATCGAAGTAATTCAAGTTGGAAAGAACCACAAGACGATGAACTACAAGATACCAAAAAAAGCACGATGATCCAACGGTCGGATTTCCATAGGTGGCCGAGGTGAAATTTGCACAGAAAAATGGAGCCGGGGAGAGAGAGGTCCGAAAATTTAGAGAGAGAGGAGAAGAGAGAGAATCTGCTGGTGAAGAGAGAGAAAACAAGAGAGTGAAGGAGAGTAGATATTATCTTTAGGTAATAATGAGTTTACTATTCATGAAAGCGGCACGTAAGGCTGAACGAATCGACTGAGATTGTGTTTGGACTATCAGTGAATTTTCGGATTGATAGGGGATTGGGCCTCAATAATTTTGATCAAACTAGTCAAATTGGTCAAAAAGATGATTGATGAGACCATTTCTCCAAAATTCGTGGAACATTTCAGGACCGGGTGGGACTCAATCGGTGACGCTGATTTGGCTCAATCGCGATCGGGAAATGAATCGGATGGATTTCATCGTAAAAATTTTCTAGCCTCTCTAAAAAATTTCTTACCTCATGCCATGGATTTTAGCTCAAACTAAGGGCAAGATAGAAACAGGCCATCTATGTATTTGTGCACCTTTTTCACTGTGCATTCCGAGATTACATCCTTGCCCATTTTTTTCGCTTTCAAGGCCAAAGTTCCAAATTTCACAACCTGTGACACTCTGAGAGTCGATTGTCCTATCTGGAACCCAATTTTCGGCGCCTTCATTCATAAGATGGCAACTTTAAATAAATTCTCAAACTAACGGGTGGCTTTTAGGAGTTACGCGTATCGACTCATTGGTCCACTGTGCTTATATTCCTAGCTATGCCTTTTCCCTTCTTGGTTAGTTATCCCGAAGTGATAAGTTTCGAGTGAGATCCATTTATAGCGCCTCTATAAATAACCATTCTATTTGTAAATTCCGAATATAAAAAAGGGTCGAATTTCAGAATGTCACCAAAAGTATGACGATTAAAATGATAAGAGGCATTCATTCTCCTACCCTACACTGTGTGTCATCCTTTGATTAACCCCATTTGAGCGAAGACATGTCGTTTCGTACCCTTGTCAAGAACAACACTTTATTGGGACAATTTCTTGAAAGTCCAAGGATGATTAGAATTTCTTGCTTTCACTTGCATCAATCTTCAAGTATATTTATTGAAGCGGATGTTTGCGGTAGTTCAAGTGCCTTAGACATGACGAAGAGCATTTCTTCCTATACCACATACACACTTATCTCTTGCTTAGCCAATTTGAGCGGAAAATTCATTTCTTACTACCAATTTGGTGATCATCATGTGGTGAAGGATTAAATCGCCCTAGGGGCACAAACCCATCTTGAATGAAGGACCCATAGGAATAGCGCGCAAAAGCTCATCCAATGAGGCTTTTTACCTCCTCGTTCCACAAAAATAAAAAGAAAAGAAAAGAAAAAATCCTCTTTCAGCAAAAAGGGTTTTCGTGGAAAACAACCAAAAAGCAGCAAAATACAAAAAAAAAAGAGAAGATCTCTCCTTCAAGGAAAAAAAGAGAGAGAGAAAGGCTCTAAAAAAGAGGATGAAGAAAAAGTCTTGGCTGTGAAATCATTTAGAAAGGATCTTTCTTAAGTCACAAAATTGCCGAAGTTAAAGTTTATTGCATAAGCATCAATAGATCACCAATTCCTTCATGATATCACCCTCTGGGTTTTATACAGTAGGCTTTTGTTTGAAACCTACCTGAACCTACCATACAACCTCACCGAATAGCCTCTTCAGATTAAGGCATTTGAGTTAACGTAGGATTTCAAATGTTTATATTGCTCGAGAGACAGTTGTGCGAGCAAGAGAATATTTTATCTCATTTTTGCAGGGTTCCTGACTTGTAAACCCTGATGCAACTAAAGAATCATTTCAAAGCCAAAACGACTCTTATATGAGGGTCCACATTTTTGATAAGCCAGTGACAAGCTCTGAATTACAGTCTTGAAAAGACCTCTCAGATTGGTCATGTCACACTAATTGCGAAAATACTCGGACTCTTGCCGAGCATGATGGTGACAGTTCTGAGTGATTCTTTATAACCTGCATCAATGGTGGGGTTTCAAAAGCTTTTTCATGAGAGCGAGTGAAAAGTCCTTTCTAACTGAAAGTTTCTCCTTCAAATGTTGATTGGATTTACCGAAAGGGTCCTTATTGTCAAAATCTCTGATGAAACTGTGAGCAGAGTAAAGAAGCTCACGTTGATTTGATGGTATGAAATATTGCAATGATTTTACGCAACGTGTTTGCTTTAAAAACAGGTATGACACAATTGCGACTTGTCCTTCCCTTGGTCAGTGCTTGGGAAATCTAGGTTAAGAGTTTCTAAACCCTTTTCAAATTTACGGCTTTACCAATTGGGTAATTGTGATTTTTGCTCTCATGATTTTTTTTTGTTGCTTCCTTCGATTAGTGTTCACGATTATTTCTCTTCCCTTCTTTTTTAGACGACCTGCTTCGTATTTTAATTGATGTTTCTCCGGTGTTCATGATTCGACTACCATCTCGTTGTTACCTTCAAGTCAAACTCTATTATTTCGACCTGACTCTACCTTATGAGTTCTGATTTCTCTCTATCTCGATTAGCGT
>JAGVVM010014436.1:0-11266 GCA_019149425.1 Psidium friedrichsthalianum
TGCTTTTTGTAGATTTAGCCCCACTAGGAATCTAGAACATGGGTCTCAACCTAGAAATGGTGACATTTGGTCCTATTGGGGTTAATTATCTGTAGACCCCCAATTTCGATTGTTGACCAAGGGCCCAATTTGATAAAATCCCATATCCTAACGGCCAATTGGACAATATAGCCCCTAATGGTTTAGGGGTTCAAAACTAGAGGGCGATGTGCTTATATGTTTAACAAGTACTTAGAAAAAATTCATTCATTTTGACGCAACTAGGGACTATTTGCAAATTTTTTTGTGCAATTTAGTCTTTTTTTGTAAATTTGAACAATTCATTTGAAATTTAGGACTGAAATGAAAGTTTTAAAGTAAGGGGATTTTATGACTCATAAAAAATGTAAAAAAGGATTTCAAGGGCTAAAATGTATTTTCTTTCTTGGATATTTTTGGGAATTATTCGGGAATATCCTAGTTAAGGAACTCATAGTCCGAATCAATTTTTTTTTAATTAGATGGCCAAAAATGATCTAAATTCAAAATTAAAATATTTGCCATTTTTTTATTTTGTGGCGATCAAATTCTATTTTTGTGAATTTTCAGTAATTTTTCTATTTTCTGAAATATTAAAAACCGAAAAATATGAAAACTTATTTTTTGTTCAAAAATGGTTCCCTATGCTTGGCTAAGGCTTCCAAAGTTTGATTTTTCAAATTTATGAATTTTTATGGATTTTCTATGAGTTTTCTAAAATAAAATGTTGAAAATATCAAAATTATTTTTGTTCAAAAATGGTTTCCTGATCTTGTTCAAGGATTGTAAAGTTGATTTTCAATTTTATGAATTTTAATTGAGTTTTTATAAAAACAAAGATTTACAAAAAAATCAGTGTTAACAATAGTTTAGGACTTTTGGATCATTTCCCGCTTTTTTGCCGGAACTATTATGGTACGAGACAACTAATTATCGAAGGCACAAACACAAATTGATCATAGGTAAGTCCGCAATAGTATCGGCAGTAAATTTCGATCAAACCAATTCTTCATCTAGTTTGGAAACCGGAAGGAAATATTACTCCGCGTGGCCCAGCCTATGTTGACAACATGATCATAGCAATTAATGTGTGTTCTGCAGTGGTGTCTAATTAGACTAAGCCATGTAAAGAAACTCTCGAGGCTGAAGCCATGGGTCCTCGGCCCGTTAGTGACACTATTGTGAGTCATGACAGCATGTTTTCGCTGTTTCATTGGGGAGTAGGTAAACTAGCCCGCCTTCTAAGCTCCAGAAAACTCGGTAATACTATGATATGATGCTGGGTTATGTATTCAGAAAAGTTGAGATCTCACGAAATATTTGAATTCTGTCATGTAAGGCTTGTGAAGATGATTTATTTAGTTTGCAGAAATAGTTATTAACTGCTTCTAGCTAAGACGTCATCGAAACCGCAAATATATTGATTATAATTCAATTTCCAGATTGATTATTCAGCCACATATGTAGACATATAACTCCTCATAGAAAGGCTACTAAATCGATAGAACTACGACCCTAGAGAGAAACGATTACTGTTCTTTATAGGCACTCAATGTGACTGATCAATCTAAATGATGAATTTTCTTCTCAGTTAATGAGAAAAAATCATGGGAAAATAACCATTCATCTTGTAAAATTCCAGGATCCGATTTGTTTGTCGTGATAAATTGGGTTCAGTTGTCCAGTACCTCCCGCTAGAACTCTGCACATATGTGTCTAGAGAGCTTTGAGCTCCGTGTTTAAGAATCCAACCCTTCCAGTGCACATGATAATGATTCTCGCTTGTTCGAACACAAATTTTAAGGGGATGCAAACCCTTCTATGATCTGATGGAGTTGTCGGGCGATTCATAGGATGGTCGAGAACATTGTTTGGAGTTGTCTCAGGTCCAGCTTCATGATCACATGAATGTTTTCTGAGGTGGTTGCTCCTGGTTGAGGTGATGATGGCGATGATGTGTTTTGACTCGAGCGCTTCTTCAAGTTGGTGTGCCAGTGATTCTTGACTTCATTGTCCGTTCTTCCTGGTACTTGAGATGCAATACTGACCATCTGCAATGTATTGTATATGCGAATGAAAACATAAGATATTCCACTTCCTCGTGTGAATGTTTCGTTGCCTTCTTAGGAAATGTAATTTTCCTTTTCTTCAACACCAGATCAATTCGCATATGCTTGGCAATGCAAAAAAACCGCGAAGGACCGAGCAGGAAAAATTATGCTGGCAGGTATCATTCTCTCTCTTTTTTGTGATCATGACTCGTGTCTATTTGAAAGTGAGACACAATGGATACATTGATCTCATATGCGTCGGTAATGGTCTTCGCAAGAATAAAAATCCAACTCATAGTTTCTTCACTTGTTAAAGAATTTACTAATTAATCTTCTTCTTTTTCTAGTATATATTACTTATTCATGTGAAAGTTTTCCATTTTCTAAGTTGGGTTTTTGTTTTTAGAGGACTAGCATTCTAGAGAAGATAAACGCACTGTTCCCGAGCAATCTTGTAGTCTAACGATGGTGTCTTTTTCTTCCTTGGTATAGTCCCTCTCTGATATCTGGCCTTAGGTAATTCATCATCTGAGTCTGCAACTGTTTCCGCATCTGGGACCTCCTGCAATTCGAATGGGAATAAGAAATCTAAACCGTAAGCTGCTAAACACGTGAGTATGCAATTAGGAGTTAGAACTCACCATAGTTTTTTATTATTTTCACCCCTCTGTTTGTGGGACCTCTCTTTGCCACGGCTCTCGTATCATGGCGAGAATAGAGAGAATGGAGATCGGGGCGGATACTTTTGCCTCTTTCGGCTAAAATATAAACTGCAAATCACATAGGCTTGGAGGGAAATCGTACTTGTTCTCCCAACTTTTGAGGAGGAAAGAAGGAATTATACAAACATTAATGATTTTGAAAGATCTACCTGCATACTTAGGGAGTTTGCGCCATTCCAGGAGCCATACTGGCTCACATAAGCCCTCAGCTTCTCGTCTTCCTCAGGAGTCCATGTTCCCTTCTTCATCCTTCTTGTCTCGCCCTGGTGTCCTCGCCATCTCTCTCTCTCTCCTTCTCTCTCTCTCTCTCTCTCTCTCGTCTCTCTCTCTTCTTCTCTCATCTCGCCAGTGTGTTCGTGTGCGCCCTATATAATAATTTCTACCCTTTTGAAGCATCGGGTGGGCTCGAAGTGTGGCGGTAATTATAGAAACCTCTCTGGGACAACGTAGGACCCAAACGTGTTCCACAATTGGGTACAGCATCGGCTTGTCTTTTCTTGGCAATATCTATGCTTACTTTATTTTGTCTCTCTGTTTTAAAAGTTAATCGTTATGGAGCTGCATCTTTTTATGGGTCTGGCCATTTTTTCATCTTTTTTAAGCAAAAATACGTGGCATTAAAGACGAGGCAACATAGAGAGTATTTGCTTGGTCTGCACCCGAAGAAGATCAGTACCAGCAGGGAGGGAGCATCGAAACGATCTCTCTGTGCCTTCAAGTCAGGCCATTGCATGGGACTCGCGACAGTACAAGCATCTACCTTCTCAACTTGTTCAAGACGAAGTTTTTAACTTGTGCACTGCAAGATTCTTAAGTCCTGTCGGGTCGCCAAGTACGCTAACTAGGTGCCCCACATGTACGGCGTAGAGTATGTTCTGGACGTGATGTTCCTACAAGGGTATTCAGTCATAAGCTCACTTCTTCTGACAAAAGAAAAGAAAGAAAGAAAAGAAAAGAAAAGAAAAAAGAAAAACCACATCATACGGCAAGAAAATACACACTGGAATTTTCATATGGTGCAGAATCAATTTGCGTGCCTTTCTTGCAAATTCTTAAAGCACGATAGCATTTTGAGGTCCGTCCACAATACAAGAATTATACAACTTGATAATACTTATGTAAAGATGCACGAATTCGAGAAGCTATTTTGTATGGTCTGACGTGCTAAGTCAAATCACATTTCGAGAAACAATGATTAACATACTATATCTCATTCAGATATAAAAGTATACAATGTATTTGATATATTTTTTATTTTTTACAGATACGAAAAATTCAGGCACTCGCTATCTATCTTGTAAACTTATCTTCCGAGGCAAGTGGATTGACTGGGATGGGACTTCTCTATAGTGGCCTATCTCAAGGGGCGAAGGTTGAGAGACTCCTCCCCTCTTCATGTTACGGCATTGACTTTGCCAAAAAATGTCTGTATACTAAAAGCTTCGACGAATAATATCCAAGTCTTCTTAGTTGTCCCTATCTATGCATGCCCATCGCGAGTCAATAGCCAACTGATTAGATTTCACGCGCGACTCCTTTATCAAATTAAAAACGATTATCACTAGACTTCTTTTTATGAACAAGGACCACCTTGCAACATGGTGGTCGGTCCCTGGGTCATGGAGCCTCTTGTGCAAAGAAAAGGTAATATACTAATAATCCTCTCTAAAACCGGGTCTACATCAGCGAATATTCTGTTTCTAATTACAACCCCAGAAGAGATGAGCAATTGGGTGGTTTCAGCTAACGATTAGACCGACTTAGATCTTTAGCTTCGATTCCTCTTCGTACAGCAAGAGCAACCGCAGAGCGATAAAACACGCGTCGAGAAGAGGACATCACTTGAAAGACAGTCGAGGCCATCGGCATTACCCCATGTGACGAACTAAAGATCGTTATCCGCTCGACTCGATTCAAATGGTAAGTTCGATGGGGCAGTTATGAATGAAAACCAATGAGGCGTCTGCATCATTTGACTTCATCCAGGTCGGGCACGTGCGTTACCAGTCAAAAAAAAAACGAGTTCTCCTCCAGGTACCCATCAGCATTATTGCAGGAGACGGAGAATTTCAAGATCCAAGGTTCATGCATTCACATTGGCGGAAGTCTTTGTATCTTATCCTTTTCCATGGTATTAGGTCGAAGGTCCGCTGAGTAGACGAAAGCGAGATGGAGGCATTAGATCCGATTCCTTTCGTTTTCTGTGTTTCGGGACCAGGCTGCCCAGTATTAACTTTAGTGGCGTCTTTTCTTTCCCTTGTTTTGAAATTTCTTCACGTATCCGCGGGGAAGTGGGAATAATAAGAAAGCGGCTTTGGATGTTGAGAAAGTGAATTTTCCGGGCGTGAGCAATTACTGATTTTACTTCACCTAAAGTTCGGAACTTTTCTATGCATGAGCATTACAGGTTTCGTTTCACCTAAAATTCGAAACTTACCCATCGGAACAGGTTCCTCATTTTTTGGAATCTAAAATTTACCATGCATACCGTGAAATTTGAAACATACTAGATAGGTTCCACTTATATTCTTAATTAAATGATTGCAGTGATATTCACTCTAATGACCATTCAATTTATTGACCACAATTCATATTTAGGCACACGCATAAATATGAAATATTAGCGAGGTAAAACTTTCAATTTTAAATATCGTTGAAAATGGAAGCTCAAACTACCTATTTCAGATTATGCACTCATCATCGGATCTCACGGAATATCGCCGAATCACGCGAAGACATATATCAAGAAAATAAAAAACTTGTTGTGGGTTCTACCCACCTGAAACCTACTCATTGGAACATGTTTTTGATTTTTGAAACCTGAAACCTAACATTTGTACCTTGGGCTTGGAACTAGATCGGTGGGAATTGGTTCGGTTTCAGGTTCCAAGTTTTAGGTTATACCTTGAAACCATGGCCACCTCTAGGATTTTCCTAATTACTTTATTTAGATGCTTGATTTGAGGAATTTAGGACTTGATTGTATGGGCATGAAGATCCTTGTAAATCTATGATCCTTGCGACTCCAATGGCTACATGATCCTCTTACATCAATCAACCAACGGCTAGTTTTTAGAGATTAATCCTTGGTGTGGTTCTATCTAACGGAAGCTTAGAAGATGAGGCGTATATTCGAAAAGGAGAAAGATAGATCAAGAGATCAACAATCCTATTTCAAGAGAGTTTCATCTGATTCAATTTGTCTACTCGAGCTTAAGTGAGAACTTGTGAGAGATGTAGTATAGAGTTATGTGTGTAGAATGTGAAAGTCTTGCTAGAGGTAGAGCTCCTTTTTGTTGGAAGTGTTTGTATTCAAACAATCACATTTTTCTATAATCTCTCATTTGATTATTTAGTGAAATTCAACCAGTAAGCCGTTAATGTGAGAGAGTGGACGTAGGATTTACCAAAAATTGAATCACTATAAACTGTTGTGCGTTGAATCACTATAATCTCTCATTTGATCATTTTTCTATGTAAATTCTACTCATTTGCTCCTATCAAATATGATTTGCTCCTATCAAATGTGAAATTCTTATTTCCACATTATTTTATCAAGTTTGATCTAAATCACCTATTTACCCCCTCTAGTGATGGGATTTGTTCGCGACAGAGTATCAGAGCAATCACGATAAAGAAGAAGAAGAACAATGCACAAGAGATTACCCAGGTTCACCCCAAGATTAGGGCTACGTCCTGCAAAGAGATTTCACTATGTTTTCGGTTTACAGCCGCTCAACTCGTTACAATAATCAGAAACGAGAAAAATACATATATATCCCCAAAACGGGCCCAAAACCTAAACTTATAATTAATCTCTTAATCTCGCACTAAACGGGCCAACTTAAATAAAAGCCCAACCCGTTGAGGTTTCGGGGGCGCTGCCCCTGAGCCCCCGCCCGCTCACCGGCGAGCAGGGCAGCCGTCCACTGACCGGGCAGAGGAACCCCCGTCGGGAGGCGTTGCCCCCAAACCCCCGCCCGCTGACCGGGCAGCGGGGCACCCGTGTCGGGGGCGCTGCCCCTGAACCCCCGCATTCCGCACGCTGGGATCACATGTCGTTGGATAACACTTCAGTTCCCCTAAGCTCACGTGGGCATACCCGGTGTGAGAAACAAGGGTTCCCGAAGTATTCGCCAACTCCAACATCTAGGTGATAGTTCTAGTTAAACAACATTTTCTAATGTTACTTGAGATAGAATTTCACCTTTTGATTAAAGGTAATAACCTTTATGAGAAAGCCTTGGTCAACAAAATCCCACGAGTAGTCATGTGGCAGGTACATGAGTTCTTATCAACAACTGCCGTTAAATTGATCTTCATTTTTCTGGAGCACTTTTTTTTTTTTTAAATCCTTCATGAAGACAAGTACGCGATAATCATCTTTTTCAATGCTTGGAAGGCTGGTTTATTTTATCTTACAAAGTCTTAATTCACGATTAAACGTGTGTACATGCACAACACCTTGCGGTAATCGCACCTAATCAAATTCATCAACCACCAAGGGGATTGGCCTATTGGGTCATCTGTCTTTCATGAGATCATAGATTCGATTCCCAGTGTGAATGAACCTTGTCCAATCATAACATACTTGTGTGGAGGACTTCTTGACTGCAGCATCTTAGTGCAGTTAGGTGGCATGCTCGCCAAGCTTGGGCTTTTAAATTTGAGTGGTGTTGACACCTAAATTTTGACTATCATTTTGAGCCATTAATTTTTGCATAAAAAATTAGGGACTAACCTTAGTCCTTAGCAAAAATATTTAAATCATTTTTCATATAGGATAGTTTATTTTATGCATTACATTTTTGCATTGGACCAGCAATGGGTAGGACTAAGTGAACGGTGGACGGATTTAAGCAATGGGAGTTTTGAGCTTAAATGAATAAATTAGAATAAGTTTAACCAAGTTCGTGGTGGACAAAATCACACATGGAGACATGTTGAATAATATATCTTTGCAAATAAAATCTTCATGTGCGGTTATGCACTTCTAGAATAAAAAGGGGGAAATCATATAATATCTACATGAGGAAAGGTGGAGCACGATTCTTTGGAAAGGGAAATTGAGAACAAAAGATATATTCCCTTTCCTTGTCCAGAGATTGGACGTCCTTGCCTATAAAAAGAGAGCACAAATTCACGTGAGAAAGAGGGGGACGGACTGACGTGAGAATCAATAGAGAGCAAGAGAGGGATCAAGCTCAGTCAAAGGGTTCTTCGGTGGTCTCAATTTTGGCTGGTGTCCTTGCTTCTTTTTGCCTGTTGCTCCACTGCTCTACCGCAACCAAGAAGGCCTCTGTTTCACCGAGAAGCTGCTCCACTGTTGCAGCCGACTTCAACTCTTTTGCTCCACCTGCTACTGCTGCACCGAGAAGCCATCACTGTTGCTGCATCATCCACGTTTTTTTATCTTCTGCCCAGTTGACCGAGTCTAACCCTGTTGCTGCACCAAAGAAAGAAACTTGCTGCACTGAAGATCCACTGCTTGCCGAGAGCGTAATTGCTGCCCTTGAAGTCAATAATCTCGGCTGGTCTTTGTCTTGAAGTGGAGTAGAAGACTTCCTTTGATCAACACTTTTGGCCCTACTGTTCAGCGTTACAACTTGACATCAATTGGTCCTGCGGTAGTCCAGAAAATCTTGAGCTTGGTGCCAAGTTTTGGGTGTAAACAAATTCGGAAAGACGACCTCGTGTAAGTCTCTTATTTTCAAATATACCCATTTACCTATTTGATTATACTTTGCATATTCCGCGTATCTTGCTTGCATCAAAGTGGATATTTTTCAAAATACAGGTTGATTAGGAAAATTTTCTTTCCCAATCCGCAACTTGTCACATAATCGGGAAAGTCCATCTTTAGGATTATTGATGGAATACTCGATTAGGCAAGGATTTGCGTTCAATCTTTAATCGTAGGATTACGAATTAAAGATTGGATTCAAATACTCGCGAAATGTTTGCAAAACTTGAATGATATATCCACTTTCTTGTTTGGATTGATTGGCATATTTACTTTCCTATTTTGACTTGGATTGCCTGATTGTTAGAATATACTCGTCGCATGAGGTGATCTCGAAAAATTCTAAAAATTTGCATTCATTTGAACATTGCATATCTTTTAAAAATAGCATCATTGCATATCTTACTTTTTGTAAAATATTTAGGTTAGATTGCATTTTAGGATAGAAATTGCATGTTTTAATAGAATCTCATGTCTAAAATAATCCATCTTTAATATATTATGGTTTAGGTCAATTTAAACTCTAAAATATGCAAAATAATATTGTTTTGACATAGTTCTATTTAGGAAATAAATTCATCCGAAAATAAAAAATCATACTTGCCATGTCATCTATGCTTCGTCATCATTGCCATGTCATACTTGCCATATCATTATTGCCACGTCATTTATGCCATGTTATCCTTACCATGTCATATTTGCTACGTCATCCTTGCACATCACACCTGCTATGTCATCCTTGCTTGTCATCTATGCCATGTCATCCATGCACGTCATTACTTTTTTTTTTTTTTTTTGCCATGCCATATAGGTTGCATTTTAGACTTGCATTTAATTCATGTCATTGCATCTTAGAATAATTTCATGCATTGCATATAGTATAGTCTTTCATGCATTTATAAAAATCGAAAAACTAAAAAAAAAGATAGTAATGTTTTGTGTGGCACATGCTCCTTTGATTATCTGATTTCTGGATGTTCAATTAATTGACTGTGCACCCGCATGATAACCTTTGTTAGTGACTTAGGTTAAAATCAATTAATGTTGCCTTCTCAAATGATTTTTTCATGAAATAAAATGGTACCGAAAGGGCGTTAGAGTAATCTAGCGTAATCAAGTCCCCGAACTTTTAATCTCTGGTTCGTAGAAGTAATTTAGCTCTCCCGCTAATTTACTTAGGTTTCTAATCGACCTACCAAGAACGATTAGTGGCGGCTCCTATTGAAAATCTTTGCATGTTAAATATTGAACCATAAGTTGCGATTTGGTATGGGCTTGGGAGAGTCCGAGTTAGGTTAGTTAAATAATTAGCCTAATAATCCATTAACCTGAGAAAAATCATTTTTTAGGTCGCGACAGCTTGGCGACTCCACTGGGGAATATGAATACTTAATTTTTTTCGAAAAAATAAAGTGACTTAATCGTTCATCTTGAAAATTTTTGAAATTTTAAAATTCATGTGGACTTAGGCCGATAATTTCATGGAAATTCGCATTTTTGTTTGGCAATTGGGTTCCAGGTAAGTCCCTAACCATGTGTTAAATGGTTTTGCAGATAGGAGTTATAAGGGGAGGAGTGTTTGTCTAACCCTTTGTTTTGCAAGTTTTGGTGTTTGGGAATTGTTTGTTTAATTATGCATTTTGAAGCGGTGTTTGGATTTAACTGTTGTGCATGATTAATTATTTTAGCACTACACCACACACGTCCTGTGGCCGAACCTGGGCCACTAGTTTTAGGATGGTATTGAGATTGGCTCTAGCGTTCACCGTGAGATCACGTTGAAAGTTAGTCCAAATTCAATCCCGAATCTTTTTCAAAAATGAGTCTCAAAAGTTAGAACTCTTGCTCGGTAAGATTACCAAAGCGGGAGTTATAATTTTTAACTCGAGTAGCCGAAGTGGAAAGGCCCGGCTAATCCTGGTTACGTCGTGGGATCACGACTAATCTTGATTATGTGCGCGAGATTGTCGCCTTGCCGTAAGTCTTTCGCTTCAATTTGTGAGCCTTTAGGATAGTTAGATTAAAGTTAACCCACGAATCATGTGCATGTCTATGTGATTGTTTATTTTCCTATCCCACGGTAAAGTATGCTCCTGAACTTCATCTTGTCTCATTTTATTTGGGTCGGTCCATGATACTTAGGGTTTGTGGCACGTGGTCTATAGACAATGGGACACATCGACATCCGTTTCGTGTACATTCCGAAGGCTGAGTTGAAGCAGATGTGGGGCCGTTTGAGTACTGATGCACGGAGCTATGTCCTTAACCGTATGGGTCATATGTTGCCACTTTTGGATATCGGATTACAGACGGGGTCATGCAGGCACTTGCACATTTTTGGTGCCCATATACCGCTACCTTCATTCTAGGTAAGCATGAGCTCACTCCGACTTTGGAAGAATATAACTTTGCCATTGGAAAACCTTTGAGTGATCATTTAATTGGTCCTTGTGTGGGAATGGATCCAATCGTCATCTTTGCTGAATTTTTGAACATTAATGAAAATAAAATGAGGAAAGTTTTGAGAGAAAATTACCATATGTGTCCTTTCTCATTCCTCATTGAACGTTTTTATGAGAGCAATTCATACTTGCAAAAGTAGGATTTTTATTCTAGCTTTCTTCGGGCTTGTGATTTTTCCACTCCAAAAGAATTTCATAGTCCATCCATGGCTTGGATAGCTAGGCAAGTTTGTAGTGGAATGAATTTTACTAATGCTATCCTAACCGAGA
>JAGVVM010014437.1:0-13319 GCA_019149425.1 Psidium friedrichsthalianum
GGCTCTATTTCAAGCAGTTTAAAAATTTTTAATCTCATCCATGTAATTTTTTAATGTAACAAAGACTCATTAAAGTTACACAAAAGCAGCACTAATTGCGAGTTCGAAACTGACGAAGCAATTTCAGTTGATTTTTTCTAGTGGAACTCGTCTAATTATGACAAAAAGAAGAAGCCATATACTTCGGCATTACCATACGCATCAAATTTGGATCATAGCCTCATCATGTACGTCACCAACCTTCAACATAAAGTATTTGAAATCCTTCAATTAGTCACGTCTCCTCTTAATTCAATGAACATGAAAACCAAAACATTGCTAAAACGTATGACATAATCACTGGAGCATGTCTCTCGCGGATTCTTTGAAGTGATAATTTTGAGAGTTGAGTTCCAAAAAGTCCACCCAAAAGTCTAAGCATCTATGTTCTTCCCTTTCTAGGAGTCGAAACCAATTATCTTTTTAGGTTGATTGCGAATAAAAAAGTTTAAGGCTTGAGAATTCAATTACACTCGCAAAAGAGTTAGCACATTCCACATCACCCTTTTTGTACCACATTCCTTGATTAAATCCTCATATCATGAGATTTCCTATAGCAGTATATGAACATATACCTTGTGCAATATCATATTTCATTTTGAGTTTGATTAATCCTAAGAGATTCTAGGAGTCACCACCAGCTTTTTAGGATTAGCTAAAACCAAACGAGACACGGGATTTTCTTACTTTCTATGCAACCAAGAGATTTATTAAGTTTGGGGACTTAATTACATTAATCGTCTCATTAGCATCCTTTCAGTATCTATAATTTGGTATAATTGTTTATCTAAGCGATTAAATGATTTTTTTTACCATTCTATCCTATAGGCCATTTGATGTCCCTACGTGCTCTTGCATTTGTCCTCTTTTGGATTTATATTGTTCATAAGCCATCGGACCATGCCGATTGAACCGATCAACAAGTCAACGCGATCAATGATGGTCAATGATGACGTGGTGGTGAGCCGACGTGGTGAGTGATGTCATCAATGTCGTCAGCGGAAAACATGGGGTGTTTGGCACCTGCAAGCGCGTGAACCCGTGGAGGTGCGTGTATATCACGCACTGAGAGATTGAGACGTGCTTGACGAGTTGTTATCGGTCAAGCTAGAGGCGGTTTACAAGTCCATGAATGGTTTATTTGTTGTTAGAGCAGTTTCTTCACCTGCTAGAATGATAAAGGGAAGAAGCTTCACATTGAGAGAGCTTTAGGTTGAGAGATTGAGAGAAATCGATACAAGGAAAAATAGTGTACGTGTTTAGCGATTCATATGATTTATGTTTTCTTACTGCTTTTTAGAGATAATAATTTTTAATTATAACGGCAACTAAGAATCAATTTACACTTCCGTACTCCAAAATATCAACAGTTTATCTCTTAAAATCCCACCGTAGATAGATGGGTAAGACAATGTCGTAAGCTGGTAACTTGCAGCTGGAAATTAAGGGCATCTATGAAGAAAGAACTTGATGAAAGTTTCTCTTTATTAAATCATTAATACAAAAGAGAACTACATACAGACTTTTTAGGTTTCAATTTCCTAGTGTTTCCGCTTTGGCTTTTTTTCCCCCTCAATGGACTTCACACACTTCCGAAACGAAAGAAGCTCTCAATCTTTCAAAGTCAAATAAGAATCGGTGATTCGCCGTTGAAACGCTCCTAGCACTTTCTGTCCTCCGCTATATACAGGCATGATCATCAAGCAAAATCCACATTCATGGAATTTGAACACATTTCCCGCAAGAAGGAAAAGATCGGCTCTTGGAAAATGATATGTCATCGTTCAATGTGTATAATTCCCATGAGGCACGTTATAGCATACGTTGAAATTCCCTGGCTTAAAAGGCTTAGGGTGCCAAGAGTATTTGCTCAATAAATATTGGGTTATTTCTTCTTTCATGGCATCAAAGGCAATTTGATTAATAATACTATGAGAACTTGCCGAGTCGAAACGCAACCCGCTCGCGAAAGCCATAGGATTTAAGGTGCTTTCTGTTGATGCTAATGCTCGTGAGGTTAACCATGTAGGTCACACTAGAAATCAAAGCTGTCATTTGAACAATTGATCTAGGATGGCCACCTATTCGCGCATCATCCCCAAAATTAAATAATGTGTGGGTACCATCACGGTGTACCACGAGGACAAGCAATACGAGATGCGTCCTTTAGTCTCATTGGCAAACTGTGTCATAATAGACCTCTCCCCCGCTCCCAAGCCAAAAAATCCAGATATGGTATTATTTTGTCCGAGCCTAAGTAAATGCATGGTGAGTTTGTCTAGGCCGCTACCGAACACAGTTTTGGGGAATGATCTGACAGATCCATGACCATCTTGAAAAATGAAGGTATCTGATCCAACCTGCTATCTTTGCTATGAGAATCACGTTCTCCAAAATGGTGATAACTTATATTATAGGCACAATTACCATTTATACATGTGGGACAACACAAAGGGGATGATCACATGCTAAATGCTGATAAGCTTGCGATTTACTTCTGTTGAAGTTACCTTGCCTTAAGGGGAAACAAGTAGTGCATCCTATGCGTTGCATCCATGTACCATTTCTACCCATAACCATATAAGTTTCAAAGGTTCCCTGATATTCCACGTAAGCTCGAAGCTCTGAAAGAGCTTCGTTTACGAGGGACCGCTATTAAAGAACTTCCCACGTCAATAAAAAATATTGTCTCTTTGGAGACAATGTACTTAAATTTTTGCAAGAACCTAGTAAGTCTCCCCTCTAGCATCTATAAGTTACAAAACCTTAAAAGCTTGCTAGTTGAGCATTGCACAAATTTAATCGGATTTCCAAAGGACGGCGGTTCAGTGATTCGTGCATGAAGACCAACCTCCAAATATACGCAGGTTGGACCTTTGTGGATGTAATCTGTCTGAAGCAGAGTTTCCTAAGAATCTTTCCTTTTTTCCCTTCTTGAGAGAACTAAGTCTGTCGAAGAATAGTATTACTAGCCTTCCTACATCCATAAGTAAGCCTAAGCGGACGTCCCGTTTGAATGGCAGAAAATGCCATCAATTACAAGAGACCCCGGAGCTTCCACTACTTTGAATTATCTTCTGGCGGATGGTCATGAATTTGTCCGTTGAGGGTTGACCATGGCTGATATTTCCCCACTTAACCAGGTTACTCTCTCTCTCTCTCTCTCTCTCTCTCTCTCTCTCTCTCTCTCTCATATACTGATGTGGAGTATATGCTGGATCCGGTGTGTGCTTGTATTGCAATAGCAGAAAATGCAAGTGGAGGCTCAAGAAAAAGCAAACAAATATAAAGTTTGGTCAAATTGTTTATATCAATAGATTCAATGCGCATTCTCCCATGAGAAATGATCAAAAGAATGCAGAGGATTTTTCTTTATATCAACGTGGTATCCTACAGTTTTTTAGAATACCCAACTAATCTTCACTAGATGGGACAATCCAACACTAGGTAATGACTAATTGCCGCCGGTAATTTACCCGAGATTATTGGTTTATGTTGCTGAGTGTAGCACAATGAAAGTGCCCATGTAGTGATTTGAACTCTAGCCTTGATTGAGGAGGATGTTTACTCCTTGTGAAACCTTACCGTTAAAGACATATCAATAAAATAACGGAAAGTTAAGTATAATAGTGTGCTATGGCTATTTCGTGTGTCGCACAATCATTGGCTCCATTTTCCTCCCTGAACATTTATTTCGTTAAAGGAAATATCAGAATGTGTTAATTAAATAGATCACCTTTATGCTCTCTAGGACAAGAACTTACAAAAAAAAAAAATCATCTCCGTAGTTAGAAATAAAGTTGGAAACATAACGGCATAATTAACTTACATAGGAAATTACCATTTATAAAAGGTAATTTACATAAGAAATTTAGTTATTATGTAACCAAGAAAAAATTTACTAATTTATCATTTATAGATGGGCATTAATTGATAAGGCTAGATCACATGGCGAAAAATGTGGATGGTACAAAATGAAAACCAATACATGACAAAAGTCAACTAAGAAATAAAAATGTTGATTTGAGACTAACGAGACCAGTAGCAAGGAAAATGTCGCATATATGTCATTGGCTTGAATAAACTGCGTATGCCAAATGTATTCTATCACATGAGACTCGTATATTAACGCAAGCAAGGATCATTGAATCTCTACTCATTTGTAGGGCTCCAGTTGGAAATGGAGGTCACTAGGATTACTTACTAAACTCACATTCAATACTTCCACATGACCACGACTAACAAACTTGCTAACGGTCTATTTTTTCAACAGGATCTTCATTACTCAATTTGTCTCTCTGGAGAAGAGATGCCAGAGTGGATTTGCCCCGTTGAAGAGGATTTCATATCTTTCATGGCTTCAGAGGACTTGTATGACAAATTTTTGGATTTGCTCTCTATGTCGCTCTCGATAATGATGAGCAGAGAAATGGTCTGCCATTTGAGCTTGTGCCGCATATTAATGGCGAACGTAGGAATGATTATGTGCCATACTGGAAACCCTTTGAGCTGAATTCGGATTTTACCTGGCTTGAGTATTTCAGACCATTTGAGCTGTGGGGGATAGTCAATTTTGGTGAAATTGACCAGAGTTATGTTCAATTTAGCCTTACAATATCAGGTGGAACTTTGAAAGAGTGGGGAGTTCGAATAATATGTAAGCGACTAGAGGAAGATTTAAAGGCCGTGCTTCAAGATAATCAGCTAATCGATCTAGCTTTGCTCTATGAGGTTGATTATCAATCAACAGACTCAGAAACCCAGAGTTCACTTACGCACAAAGACAGTTCAAGGGAAGCAGATCTGCAGAAAGACTCGCAAGATTGTCAAACGAGTGCCGAGGATCATAGTCAAATAGGATCAAAGAGAAAGCATGAGTTCATTCTCCCTCAAGGCAAGCGAATCAAGATGATGCTGACTTCCAATTCGACCGATGGAGATGAGAATGAGATGAGAGTGATAGATCAACTAAAAATTTGCAGTTGTAGTTGGACTGATGGAAACTTGCTACGGAGGCAATTCGTAAGTGAGTGAACTCGGCTCATCTTGACTACAATGCCTTCTTTCTTCTTTTACATAAAATTTTGTAACTTTTTTTTCTGTCTCTTTTCTTTGTTTTTAGTGTTTTTCATTTTTGATAAATACTCTTTTCTCCGCCGGAGGCAAACTTCAAACTCCATCGACCGATTTTCCGCATCACCACTTCTCATCTTTCGTCCGACACTAATGAGCTCTGACGAATGTAAGATTGCCATCTGCCATGGAGGCGACAACAGAAGAAGTTCGTCTTCCTTGAAACAGGGTCCCCAGCGAACTGACGGCAATTGAGACCGGCGAGCGGAGGCAACGGACTTCCCCGGCTGACTGAATTCCGTGGGAAATAGTAAGGCAGCTTCGGGTGAAAGATTATCGCCTGAGGTCTCGGCTCCATGCAGATTGCTATTGATCAGGTAAGGCCTAGCACATCCGAATTGGATTAAGTTGGGGTGATACTTGAGCACGATTTCGACTTCGATTCGTATGGGGATACAATTTCATGTCTGTCCTTAATTATTTCTTTAATAGGTGATAAAATAATATATCTCAATAAATTTTTTAGAAAGTGCAACTTTCTTGGTTTTGTTCCCATTATTCTTTGAGAAAATATGACGACGGTTAATAATACCAAATAATCTTGCTTTTTATGCGCGATGTTTTGTATTTATTTATTTGCCATTGTGCTCTTTTTGGAACCATATTATGCTTTTCGTCTGCTTTTGTTAAGGCTCCATTTGTTTTATGTAAAATAAATTTAGGAAAATGTTTTTTTGGATTTTACGACCTTTGATGTACGAAAAATAAGCTATTTAAGGAAAATATTTTCCACTCATAAAAAAACCTTCAAAAGTTTGGAAAATGTTTTTTCTCTTTTGGAGAAGGGGAAAATATTTTACCTCATCTTTACTCCATCAACTCCTTTTTTATTAATTAAAAATAATTTCAAATTTCTTATCTTGTTAAATTTATTTATTTAATGTTTAATTTTTTCCTTTTCTTTTTTATTTTCTTTTTCTTTCCCTGTCGATCATCGGCCACAGTCGCTCAGCCAAGCTCAAGCCTCGTGGTCTTGGGTGAGTGGCTGTGGCCGGTCGCCAATGACTAGCAAAGAAGGAAAAGGCAAAGAAATAAAAAGAAAAGGAAAAAAAATAAAAAAATAATTGAATAATTTTAAAAACAAGAAATAATTTTCATTGAAAATAAATAATTTAAAATTCAGATTTTTTGGTAATTTTTTTCTCGAAAATCAATTCCTTGCCAAATGACAAGAATTGTTTTCCGATTCATTTTTAAGCCTTAGCCAAATACCAAAAATATGGTCATTTTTCTAGAAAATGACTTTTTAAAAAATATTTTCCAAAAACATGACATTTTCCGCCAAACAAACGGAGCCTAAGTTCCTAACTATGTTTCCTTGGGCTGTATGTTAGATAGACTTTGGTATACTTATTTGGTATAAAGTTGCATTATGAGCATTGTATTGCGCTTTAAGATGTAAGAACCTGCTCCTTGGGCATACTTCTTCATACAATTACCACATATACACAAAGAGTTTAGGCCTGGCTTCTGGTAGAGATCATCTCTTATCTAATAGTCTATCCCATAACTGTTTATAGATTTATGGTGAAAATATAGTACTATAGATGACTTTGTGGACAGTATTGAATAGTTGATGTGAAAATTATTTGGCCTTTTCAGTATCGTGTGGAGCATAATAAAAAAACTTGATGCGCCCTTGCTACGTGGGGTATACATAAAAATACTGTCAGAAAAGGCGGAGGTGGCTAATCCAAGAAGAAGCCTCTTTTCCATGTGAGATTCTGAGCAACTTCACGGGAGCAAAGCTTGTTGACTTCATGTAGTATCTGCCTTGATCAGTTCACTTGAAGGACAGAACATTTCCCATGAAATGCATTTCCTCCTACACTGAGAACAACTTTCTCACGGGCAAAGCTTCTAATTTTGATATACTTGCTTTATTTTTCTCCTTGCACTTTCATAGACAACAAGACATGCAAAGATGGAAGCTCTTGATGATGTTCTTGAACAGCAGCAAAGGACTGGAATTTCGGCTGCAGAAGTTGCAGAGAATTTTCACCATGCTCCCTTTGTGTGACATGTGAACCATAAATGATGTGTGCTGCACATTGTCGATCATTGGTACATCATTGGTACATCTGTTGATCATACTGAAATTTTCTAAGATTCGTTTTTTCTTATATGGTTAGATGACTTTTACTCTCTGTTAGGTATAAAGGAATTATATTATGGCTGGGGAAATGATCAATTTGGAGGCTGTGGCTCAATACCGTTGTTGCATCAAGTAGCTCCAAGGAATGCACGAGGTCAGTTTCTAATCTTGCTTTTGTTGCTGATTGCTATCTACTTTACTCCTCTTTGAAATTGTGGCCTATGTCAGTTTCTGAACTTGCTTGCTTGAGGTTTGACCCCTTACGTTGATTACTGATGGATGTGGTTTCGCTGTAATTCTGCTTGCTGTCCCACTATGACTCCACTTGTCTGTCCTTTTCCTAGTCGAAAAGGAAGAAAGTGGAGTTTATGTTGACTACTAATGGATGTGGTTTCGCAGTAATTCTGCTTGCTGTCACACTATGACTCCACTTTTTTGTCCTTTCCCTAGTCGAAAAGGAAGAAAGTGGAGTTTCCGGAAGCGTTCACAAGTCAAGTTTACCTTAATTCTTTCTTTCCCTGATTTGTTTCCTTTTATTTATTTTTTTAATAAATTCTTTGTGACTTGATAGACACTTTCGTATTCTTTCTATTTGCCCTAAAGATATTTACAGTTCTGGCAAGTGCAACAAGTTAAGCTAACATTAATTTGTTCTATCCCTTTCCCTCCCCTCTGTTTTTATAAAAAAAAATATCTTATCTATAAGGAAGTTATGCTTTCTGACATGCCGTAGGCACTGTACCTGAAAAAGAAATCTTTGTTCTTGTTCATTAGTTGCAATTGTCTCTTCTTGCGTACATGAGAGCATGTGCTTGCTAAATCCTGGTATAGTGTTTGTGTTTCCAGTTTCATCGTCTGACGCTGCCATGATCTAACATTTCATGCTTCCTAAGCTTGTTCAGAACTCATCAAATTTATACTCAGACGTTGTTGACATAAAAGTTAAACGTAGTGACAAAGGATCTGTTTCATGAAAGCTTTGACTTTAAGAGCCTGAAATTTATATTTATGCTTTTCTTATTAATCTGATCACGAGTGAAAAGTACTGTGGGAAACATGAAGTAGGTCATTGCCTTTCTGAATACAACATCAAGCAAGAGGACTCATCTTGCAGATAAAGGACAGCCTTGCTCAATTTCCTTGCTCTGGAGCTCAGAAACTCACTCTAAGTATTGCATAGTTTCAAGATGGCGAGAATGAGAATTTTATCGTGCGGTGGCATGGTCCCTATGCAATGTTTGGAAGAGGTAGCAGATTGAAACCCATCCTAGCGAGTATTAGTATCCAAGTCGTCCAAAATCTCGTCTCAATCAGATCTCTAGTGCCAAGGTCTCTCTGAAGCGAAGTTGCCTATCTGAATTAAAAGCCTCTAAGAATCACCCTGTTTTCGGCATAAGTCAAGTTTATCTTTAGATGGTAGGTACACTTATCCAGACTGACACTGGGTATAGTTGCTTAAGTGAACTCAGCTGATCTTCATTACAATGCATTCTTTCTTCTCTTAATCTTTGTTATTAGTTTTATTTTTATTTGTCTTGGCTAAATCCTCATTTCTCCAGCATAGGTGAACTTTGAACTCCACAGACGCCATTCCAACATCACAACTGCTTATCTTCCATCCGACACCACGGAACTCTGATTAATGTAAGATCGCCACCTGCTGATGGAGGTGACGAACAGAAGTAGTTCGTCTTCTCAAAAAGAGTCCCAGCAAACGGGCGGCGATGGAGACTGGTGAGTGGAGGCAACGGACTGCCACCATTGACCAAAGCCATGGAAACTGGTAAGGTAGCTTCAGGCGAACGATTTCTCTCCTGAGGTTCTGGGCTTCACGCAAATTTCTATACTTGAGCTGGATTTTGAATTTGATTTGTTTGGTGTTACAATTGCACCGGAACTTGCAGAATGTGTGGTTGAATTTGATCGAGAGACATTGTATTAGTGTTTCTTCGTAAGTTTAGTCTGTGGATGGTTGGTAGTGAATTCATTGGTAATCGACGTTACACGCTGTAAAATCAGCAAAAATCCCTACAGGTATAGCTTCTCTGTCTTTCTTTTCATAGGTGACGACTTATTCAACGAAGTAAGAAGTCTAAGTTCGATGGAAAAACAATCGAGGGAGGGAGAAACAATGGGAGGTAGGGTGTACATGATATGGTTCAGTCACTTTTGAGGCGAAAAACTGATGCTATAGGTTGGGAACTCCCTTATGCAAATCCAGGCATTGAAGCGGACAATTAGCCACACTGGAGGAGAGAGAGAGAGAGATTCGGGTGCTTTTAAGGTTGTCTAGGAAAGGTAATGTGTAGTGAATCCAACAATTCATACAGATGTGCAGCGGGCGATAGGTTTACCAGGACTCCTGAATTGTGAGAAACTTCGATTACTGGGATAGGGCTCTGTCTCTATGTTTTATGAGGCACTTGAAGAGGCAACTAGGGAGAGAGAGTTATATGAACTTTGGTTGTGCCCACAAATAACTGGCTAGGCGGTTATTTTCTTTCGCCCATGGAGTGTGGGTATGAAAACAAAACAAATCACGAGAATATGGAGTTTACATAACTTCTTCAGTACAATAGAGACAAAAGCACCAGAAGTTAGTGAATGGTTTCACAGTGTACTTTTTTTTTTTATATTTATGACGTGCTTTGATTGAATATTGTGTGATTGTTGAGGATGGGAGCGTTATTGCGGCAGGAAGAAACCAGACTAATGAGTAGAGGTGGTTAAACAAGTGGGTTAGGTAGGGTCGAATATGGTTTGATCCATTTAATCCGTTTTGATCGATTTTCATGCAATACAAATTCAACGACCCATACCCGACCTGTATATTCTTAAATATTTCTATATTTACCCAAATCATATAAGACTTGTTTCTTATAATGTGATTAAAAAAATGATATTGCTAAAACACTTTTATACATTACAAATTTAGTGATTTTTTTTACTTTATTTTTTTAAGAGGTATTTTTTTTTTTTCTTTTTTCTTTTTTTTTTTTTCCTTCTTCTCTTCTTTCTCCCTCCTTCCTTCTTCATCCCTCCTTCGTCTCCTAGTTGCAAGGCTTCGGCAACAATCGGCAACCCAGTAATTGCCGCGTCCTGATGAGCCTCAAGCTCGGCCGATCCAAGCCAGCACAAGCTCGCTTGAGGCTGGTGAGCTCTCGGCTCATCAGATCTCAGCAACCTCAAGCTTGAGGCTTGCCCGATCTCGCCTACCCGAGGCCGGCGAGGTCAAGGCTCGCCAATGGCCACCACAACAGAGGTAGCAAAGGTAGGAGGAAAAGGAAGAAAAGAAATAAAAAATAAAAAAAAAATAAAATAAATACAAAATAAAATAAAATAATAAATTATTAAAAATTTGAAATTTTTTTTATCAAAATATTAAAAAAATTATTTGATGTTTCACTTAAAATAATTACCATAGCTAACCCATTTATGGCTTATTTAAAACTCACTTAGGACCAATTTGAGTTTCTCTATAACCCATTTATGACTTACTTTTAAATTTAAGCAATTCATTTATGACTTACCACCATTAAATATAGGTCAAATACATGTTGTAAACCCATTTTGCCACATCTACTAATGAGCCACGAATGTATGTTTGTCATTGCTTTCCCACCACTTCTATAAGTTTTGGTCAACACTACGTTCTAGTGTTTTGAATTGATACCCTCGAATTATCGACTCATAGATTAGTGTTGACCAATTCATTTTTTTTCCCTTCATTATTTCTTAAATAGATCATACAATAATATATCTGAACATACCTGTTAATGATGGAATTTTCCATGCATTATTAGACTGTAAATGGTTCTTCTCCCAATATTCTTCTATAAGATATGACTAAGGCCACACCACGAAGTCTTGCTTTATTCTGCACAATGTGTTTGCGTTTCTCATTTACCATTGTGCTCTATCTATAACCGTATAACGGTCTTTATCAGCTTTTGTGAAGTTCCTAACATTGTTTCCTTAGCTAGACTTTGGTATCTTACTTGGTCTAAAAATGCATTGTGAGCATTGTATTGCATTTTAAGATGTAAGAACCACTCGTTGGGCTAGAACCAACTCCTCGGGCACATTTGTTCATGCAATGGTCATATGTACACAAATTAAGCCGGGTTTCTGGTAGGGATCATCTCCTATCTAATAGTCTATTGCTGCAACTATTTTGTAGCTTTATGGCGACAATACACTACTATAAATGATTTTGTGGACAGTAATGAATAGTTGATACCAAAAATATATGGCCCTTTTTACTCTTGCGAATTTGTAATTAGAATAGGCAGATGTCTTTCATTGATGCAACTGTAGTTAAATCTACTCGGAACTGGATCACTTCGAGATACTAACCAAAGGGAATGGCTTACTAGAAACTTTAAGTACCGTGGACGCTAATTGCAAGGTCATACGCGTAGCTTCCTAAATCCTCAGTTACTCTGAGTATTGTTTACCTAAGTCGGTATCGTAATGATGTGGCCACAAATTATATTCCGAGCTTGGATAATCAAGTTTTTCAGGAATCTCGCAATTGAAATTGGACATCGTCCTGAAAGGCTCGAAAATTAGCCGATTGGTTTCGGAGTGCCGAGAAGAAAAGGAAAAATATTGGAAAGTGACCGTTTTTTTTCCCTCGCTTTACCTAGACTGTATGGCTAGAGAGTGTTAGTAAATTTTGGAGAGCCTAGAAAATTTTACGACGACATTTAGAGTCATTTTCCGATCACTATTGAGCCAATCAGCACCGATTTGAGCCCCTACGGTCCTAGAAATTTCAACGAATTTCGAGAAAATGTCTCGTCGGTCATCTTTTTTGACCAATTTGCTAGTTTGACCGAATTATTGAGGCCCACCCCTGTCAGTCCGAAATTCACCGATAGTCACAAAAATCAGTCAATTTGGTTCAGCTTATGTCGCTTTCGGTAATAGTCACCGGCAATATTATCTAGGATATTTATTATCAAACCACTCTCCTCTCCTCCATTATTTTCTAGCGATTCTCTCTCTCCTCTCTCTTCCTCTCATCTCTCTAAATTCGGATCTCTCTCTCTCGCTCGGCGGCCCGTTTTCCCTGGCCTCAACTTCAATCGGCCGCCGACGGAATCTGACTATTGATCATCGTAATTTTTGGGTATGTTGTAGTTCAATGTCTTATGGTTCTATTCCAACTTGAATCACCTCGATCCGAGGTCGTTTGACCTTCCAATCTGCTTTGCCGTGTCGATTGACGAACCATCTTTTGTTACCCGAATTTCATATAGGGCTCATATTGATATATGTTGACCCACAGCGACCACTGGCTCATTTTCATGTGAAAATATTGATTTTCAGCTTGCGAACCACACCTTTGAGGCCCTTGAACAGCCTTGGTTTTCCTTGGTTTTATCGGATTCCGCGCCTCGTCCGCCCCCGGCCGTACGTCGTTTTTGTCGCCCATCCGTCTTCGAATCAGTCTCGTTAGTAAGCCGACCCCCCTAAACCTCGATAGGATTTTTAGATGAATTCTTGGATACTCTAGGTGCGATCCGAGTAGATCGGTTATAGAAAATTGACTGATTTGACGATTTTTGTGTAAATCGATTCTGTGCCGAAGCTTGGTAATATTATTTGGGCTTGTTAATATTTGCTGTATGGCTGGATACAAGCTGTTTGATGTGGTGGATTGTGGTCCCGTGAGGTTCGGGTACCGAAAAAGGGATTTTGGGAATTTAAGATAAAAACGGGGCCGAAATAGTGTTTGGAAATCACTGTTCACTGACACCCCTGAGTACTGTTCACCTTATAGGGGACGAGCCTAGAGTACTGTTCCTATGCTGGCCATCGTATTTATTGGTCACTATTGAGATACTCGTGGGCCTAAATGCATATTTTAGAGCGAAAGGGCGGGGTCTTGTCCGTTCTCGTCGGCTGCTTATCTATTTTATGTGGGGGGGGGGATCGAAGCTGGGAATTCTTAAGCCCCTCCTTTGTATCAGAGGGTAGTTTGCTACTCCTCATATTTATCTCTGTGGCCGCATCAGTATTTGTATTATCCGTTTTGTTCTGTGTT